>JAILYF010000278.1:0-42572 GCA_025491095.1 Brachionus asplanchnoidis
GGTAATTATAATCAACAATCGTAAACAATCGTAATCAATCGAAATTTTTCAATATACAATACGAACTTGGGATTAATTCAAGCAAATATTTATTTTTTTTAATATATTTTTTATATTTATTTTTTAATTCTATTAAATAAAAATTTTGCCATGGAACATCCAAGGCATAGAATAGAATTTAAATATACCAGATTCTAGGTATTTTGTTAAGATTAAGATATTTTCATTATGGACAACTTGAGTGACGAGGCGTCCATTTTCTTATTTCTATTTTTTTTAATGGTAAATAATCATTGAAAAAAATACAGCTGGCTGAAAACAGACAAACTCGTCTGTAATATATGCTTTATTCCTTTTGAAGGAAAGTTGTGTTTTTTTAATGATAATATTTCCTTAAAAGAATGAAAAAAAATATTTCTCAGATCACACTGTCCAGTATTAAGTATCCTTAAAAAATCCTTTTTTTCTTTTTTTTCGCTTAATTTTTAAAGTTTCTTGGAGAAAAATATTTATTAATAGGATAAAACAAGCAATTTAGATAATAATTTGTTATTAAAAATCGAAATGAGCGAACTAAATTTTACCAGCACTGAAAGTACTTGTAAGTTTAGGAAAATTTTATTAAAGTGATTTTTTAGAATTCTTTTCAATTTAAGACAGTGAAATGGAAAGCATTTCATCAACTGTTAGAAAGGGAGTGCGATTTCATCATCCCGAATTATTGGTAATTTTTTACTTTAAAATTTTATTTCAATTATTAATTAATTTTATTTAATAGTCAAACAGGCAATTGAACAAACTTTTTTCTGGATTCAAAAATTCAGCAACAGCCGTCTACTGCACTCACAATCCTGGCGAATTGGCTTCAGAAGTGAAAGA
Organism: Brachionus asplanchnoidis; assembly: GCA_025491095.1. Lineage (NCBI taxonomy): Eukaryota > Metazoa > Rotifera > Eurotatoria > Ploima > Brachionidae > Brachionus > Brachionus asplanchnoidis. Next base: position 880 of record JAILYF010000278.1, read on the forward strand.
AAAAATCATTGGTAAATTCAATTTTTTTTCCTAATTAAGATTAATATTTTTATTATGTTAGCGGGTTCAATTGTTCTTCCGGACTTCGATTTTTGGCTAAAAAACATGTGTTTTTTACAATGGGATCCAGTTGAAAGGAGAATTTGTTTTTCAAAAGAAAGTAATATTTTAAGTTTATTGTAACTTCTTTAAAAAAATAATTTGCTTTTTCTTACAGAATTAAGTTTGGTCAGGATCGATCCTGAACCTGAAATGGAAGTCAATATGCGAGAAGGTAAAGTAAAATAATTTTGACTCTTCAATTAAATAATTTTTTAAATTCTAGATATCGAAAGTTCGAATGAACACTTACAATGCGAAATCTTGCAAGATGTAGCAACTTGTTCACACGTGGAGACTAAAAAGAACAAAGGTATTTTTTTATTAAATTTCTAATTTACCTCAATAATAATAAAAATTTTAAAGTCAAGGATGCCAAAGCAGCTACAACAAAAAAGAAAAGTAGTAAATTTATTTTATTTCTTATTAATTATAATTTTTTTTCTTAACTAGGCAAAAAGAAACTAGAAAAAACAATTCTCCATCAAATGGATAAACTTGCCGAGCAATTCACCGTCCAAACGGATTCAGTGATCCAAGACGCTGCTTTCGAGGTAAATATCATTTGAAAAGTTAAAATTTTAGTAAAAAAAACTAATCTTCCATAAGGTTACAAATATTGTTGGGGACAGAGTAAAAGATGGTAGAAAACAGCTAAAACTCCGCTGGAAAGATGCAAATGGTACAAATTTTCCTGAGTAAGTTATTTTTCACTTCAATTTCGGAACAAAAACTTTTATTCTTCTCATAAGCACATGGGAAAACGCTTCATTAGTTTCTTTTTCAAATTCTTTTGTCGATAAATACGAAAAAAGGAAAAAAAAAGAAGTAATTTTATCGGAAAAAAGACCGTATTCCGTTAAGAAAGTGGTCGTAAATGAAGAGAGCCGGGAAGTTCAAGAAACTTGCAAAGAATATTTTAATTTGCAAGAAAAATTGAATAAGCTGAATTAAACTCTTTTTTTGGCAATTATATTATATACAATTTAGCTTTTTTTGAATAAACATTTAAAATTCAATCTTTTTTTTTTCTTTTATTTTCAAAAATGACTAAGTTTTTTTCAAAAAATGTAATTTAGAGATCGTTCCTTAAGGCTTCAAATTGTCCAAATATCCCGATTAAAATACTTTCTTTTTTACAAAAATTTTTTTTACTTATAAAAATGGCTAAGTTTTTTTTAAAATTTTTTCAAATAATATAATTTAAAGATCGCTACCTTATGCCTCAAACTAGTCAAATATCTCAAAAAAAATACTTTTATTCTTACAAAAAATTTTTATTTTCGATAGTTAGAAAAAGTTAAAGTTTTTTTTTTCAAAATTTAGTTTTATTAATTCAAAATAAAATAAAATATTCCTAAAGGAAGATTCTTAATCCGTTCGGTCTTACTTCTTCTCGACACACAGGGCACTTTGCAACATATTGTCCATTTTCTGTTGGATCATCTAAAAACGACTCATAGTCATTAGCAAAATATATTGGCGAACATTCATTACAAATATAATGAAGACAATCAAGAATGATCCAATTCGCGACTGGTTTATCCAACAAACATATCGGACATCGTGTACACTTATGTCCATGTGTGTCTTGCCCACCGCATATCTTGCAGTTGTCCTCGGCGCTTGAATGTGCATTCCTATTTTGACTTGCTTGTTTGCATTGCCTAACATGAGCAGTATAAATTTTTGGAGTGCATTCAATCATTTCATTACAAAATGGACAACTTTCAAGCTCTGTCACATCGCTCTGGCAAATTTCTTTATGTTTCGCTTCTTCAGTCTTAAGAATCGATAGGCCACATGAGGTGCAATTCATTTTCTTACAAATGTCTGTATGATTTGAAAAATCATTTATACAGAAATACGAATTACAAAATGGGCATTTTGCTGATTCCTGGTCGCGCCATTTATCCTGTTCATTTTGAACACAATTTCTGACATGTTCCCATAACGATTCTAATCCAATTTGTTTGTCGCAAAAAATGCATTGATCGTCAATCTCTATAACTTCTTTGGCAAATTTTTTAACGCAGCGCCAATACAATTCTTCTCTTGCTCCACTTCTTCTAAATAGCTTTTGAAACCATTTCCAACAAGCAATTCGAGTGGCTACTTCTTCAGATCCACTCCAATAGCTTACATTTAGTTGGAGTGCGGAACAAGTGACTAGATAACCATTGGTTTGCTCTCTTTCTTCTAAAATTAATCGTATTTCCAAATCAATTTGGTTTTGTCTTGCAAATTTTTTCAAGAGTTTGTCACCGTAAACCCATGACGATCTCCTCATTGATGACTTGAAAATTGATTCAAGGGATACACCATACAAATCGTAATTTATGTCCATTGTATTTTTTTAAAATTTTTCTTTTTTAATTTTAAAGTAAACTTTTAAAAGAAAAGCTTTATATATATTTAACTCTTTTTTTGCTGACACAAAATTTTATAAATTAAAAAAAGATTTTTTGGGCATCCATGTTTTAGAATATTTGATTTTGAAGTAGGATTATTTAAAAAATATGTATTGGTTTTTAATAATGATGCGAATTTTTTATTTATTTTTAAGTATTTAATTAAAAGCAAAAATTATTTTAAAAAAATATTTTTTTTTATCTATTTTGTTTTACAATTCAATATATAGGAAAAACCTATAAGAATAAGTAAAAGAATAAGAATTATGGATAAATAGGAAAAAAATTTCTTGAAACTATTTTTAAAAAAATTTTCTAACAAATTAAATGACCATATTGTTGAAGAACCTTTTGCAGGAAGATTTATTTGATTGTTGGTATTTTCATCAAATATTTCTTCCGTGCGAACAATCTTTAATGGATCAAGAATTTCATTTATTTGTTCGAAAAAATCGCTTCCATTAAATAGGAATGAGTGATGCTCAAAATAATTGTTTAAATTGCCATTATTTATTTTTAAGTCAACCAAATGGGGCGTATATTCATGGGCTGTCTGTATTGAACCATTGATTTTGATCAAGAAAAATTTCTGGTTATTTCCTTCTATAATCATTGAGGTTTTATGCATGGAACAGTCTTTTTTAATATGATCTTGTTGAGTTAAAATATTGTTAAAACGTATGAATCCTTGAATTTTAATTGATGAATAAGGTGAATCAAAAGTAACTTGTGGATATCTTGAGCACACTTGAAAATGTTCTCTCTCTTGTATATATATTTTTCTGACGATAACGCATGTTGGCAAAAATACTTTTCCATCATTGATATAAAGCTGTATATTATCGTTTCCTTTAAAAAAAATTATTTTAATTCTTATTTAAAATCATTTTAAAAAGGGAAATACTTACTATTGTTTACAATTTGTAAAAATGTATCTTGTCTATCCATATTTGAAAAGATTATATTTTTTATGTTCCGACAATGATTATCGTTTAATTTTTGCAATATTTTAAATTGGGTGAAGTCACTTTCAGAAAGTAAGAAATCTTGTCGATCAGTATCAAGGAAATGTGTAAGTTTATTACTAGAGGTTTTAAGAGACAAAAGAGCTTCTTTTGATTTAGAATACTTTTCCATGTAAAAGGAAAGATAAAGACCTTCGCTTGTCTTATGAAAATTTAATCCACAGTCATCAATTTTTTCTTTTAGATTAAAGAGCAACTTTGCAGTGTCTGAATAGACAAGAGTTTTGTTTTGATTGTTAAAAATAACCAAATCGTTCAAATCAGTCAATCGTTCAAACAAACATTTACGTATGTCATTGCGTGACCAAATAATTGTGCTTGTGGCAAGAAAACACACTTCATCTTCGGCAAAGCAGTTTCCGATTGAATTACTAAAAATTAATGAATTCAGACTTTGAGCTAGTATTACTCTTTTGGTCAATGAACATCCAATAAATGATTGTTGTAAAGAGCCAAAAAGTGGATAAACACCTGTAAAATTTGGCCTGAAATTGCAATTCCCATTCGCCATACAAATCAAAGGATTACTTGACTCTGCATTTCCACACTTTTTATCCTTTAACATTGTCTGACAATCGGATTTGGTAAGCTTGCCATAATGAGATGTTTTTTCGATGTATTTATTTAAAAAAATATCTCGTCCAAATTTAACATTGTAAATAATCAAAGTGCACTCGTATCCAATTGTTTCCAGAATAAACTTGTGTTTAGAAAATACAAATGCTGACCTTTTCATAGGAATAGACTGATTGAAATTGGAATTAATATCAAAAAGGTGATTTTCCCGGTCACCACACAAAGAATTTATCATTCTTAAGTTTGAATTGAGCAGACAATATTTGAATTGACCATTAATTTCCAAAGCCTGAACAAAATATATGATAAACAAGTAAATGAATAAAAGCATTTTAGTAGTTTTTTTTTAAAAAAACTTTAATTATATTATAAATGATAAAATTTTAAATTTTTTTGTGAAAGAATAAATACTGAGACCAAACTCGTTTATTTAACGTATTAATTCAAAATGATAAGCATATAGAATTTAGCATTTGCCATTAATTAAGATAATCATAACAAATGCGTAAATGAATTTCATCAGAAGGTCATCTTTTTAAAATTGTCATGAAAAGCTTCATTAATAGCATATTGTGTCTGTTAATGATTAACGTAAATGTTCGAAGGAATTCTAATGCCATACAGAATTATTTTTATGTTCAGTAATAGAAATATTAATAAGAAAGAGCGATCAAGCTTCTAATTGTTAATCAAATTTTCGGACTTTCAATAAGGTAATCCATTCTTTAATTATAAAAGATAAATCAGGAAATTTTTATTTAGAATTTAGAATGTTTGGTAAGACGTAGTTTAGCAATATCGTTTAACGAATTCGTTGAAGTTCAAAATTGGTTTTAATTTTTTAAAATTTTAAAGATTTAGTCTTAGATTTTTAGAAAGGATTAAATTATTTTATTCAATATCATATAGATGGTTTAATAAGATAGACGGGTTTAAAAAAATTAAAGCTAACTAAAAAATTTGTTTGATTAAGCTATTTATTTAAAAACAAAAAAATGCTAACTAAAAATAAAATCAAGTAATGGAATTTAAGCAAATAAATAATGATCTCTTCATAATTCATACTGGGTCTAGTTAAATGAATTAGATGCAGATGTTTGCAAACAATCGATCTTTTCTTCAGGTGCTTCTACTATTGTTTCCAATTTGGTAAATTCAGTGGTCTCTAACTTTAAAGATCCAAAACTTGTACAAAGTTGTTGCTCTGGCTCCTGTTCCCATTTTTTCATAAAATCATTTAGCATATAATCGTCTGCGGACAGTGAATCGGTATTTTCAGACATTTTGACACTCTTTATTTTTTAGGGTTCTTTTGTTTTTTGATGAGAAAAATAAGATGTTTAAATACATTTTACTAGCCTTTTTATAGCAAAAAATAACTGAATACATCTGTTTTTTATTATTTAACACATCTTTTTAAAATGTTTGACTAGCTGATTTTTAAAAATTTGTTTTTAATTAAATTATATTCAGCTTTTCAGCTATTTCTTCTATAATCAAAGACAGACAAGATCATGAATTTTTTAAATTAAAATGAAGCTTTGGTGTTTTTACACTTTTTTTAGGCGAAAAATTTAAATGCGAAAAACATTTTTTTTTAAAGATGTTTCTATATTGTATAATAGACGAAATAATTAAATCTCATTGAATCTGGTTATGATAATTTAATCAAGTGATAATATAGATTTATTTAAATAACACATTATTTTTAATTGAAAATTGATGTTCAAAAAGATTGTTAGAAAAAATAATTTAAATTATTTAAATTTAGATATTATATTTTGTCTCTTCTGGCGATAAGTAAATGGATAAGCAAAATATAACAAAAGATATTTAAGTAAGAATTATCAAGTTTTTTTTTCAGACAATTGAATACAAAAGATATCAGACTTTTAAAAGTATTTTTTAATATACAATTGATTTAAAAATTCAATTATAATTTTTCAATTTGAATTTTAAAATATTCAAAATTTAAATTCAAAATTAAACAAAATAAAATATTCTGAATATTTGAATGTTTTATCGGTATATTTAGGATTTTATTAAGAGATTAATGAGTTCAGTGTTAATTTAGGATAATGATTAAGAAAATGGGAATTAAAATAAAAAGTTTAAATAAAGCTAACTATTTATTTAAAAAATCTAATAAGGCTAACTAAAACTAAAATAAAATCAGTTTTGGAAATTAAAAAAAAAATTTCTCATCATTTTTTCTTGTCGGGCGAATCAAAAGAATCCGATGCTGATCTCTTTAAACTTTCTGTTTGCACCTCAGTTTCTTCAACTTTAATTTCTTCTCTAATGGACTCTTGTTCTTCTCTAATGGACTCTGGTTCTTCTCTTACGGCTCCGATGCTTGTCCTTGTTTGTGCTTCTTCATGATCACGATCCCATCTATCCATGAATTCAACTAATAATTGATTATAAAAAGCTGATTCGGATCGACTCATATCAGACATTTTTTTTGGTTTTTATGGTTAAGTAGCTTCTTCTGTTTTTTACTTAATGATAAGAATTGTTTTGATGTTTTTCAACTTTATATTGAATCCCTTTTATAGCAAAAAATAATGAAATTCATGTGCAATTAATTATGGAACATATCTTTTTAATTTTAAGAGAAAAAGTTTGGCTTGCTTGAAAAACAATTGTTTTTATTTAAGTTCTTAACAGATTTTAAAAATTAAAAACACTTTAGATCAGATTCTTTTTTTAATTAAAGACATAATTTTTCACACATGGACATAGTCCCACCCTCACCATGTTTTGATTAAAGAGTAATTCCACCGAATAGGCAATTTTTTTAATTATCTTTTTTGCAAATGTTTTTTATTAAATGCAGATTTATTTGAGTATATAAGGATTGAAAAAATATCAAATAAATTCACCTAATATTTTAAAGAAAATTCAATCCATAATTCAATCCAAGAAATTTATCAATATGAGCAATCAATTAAATTGTGCCAAAGTTAACAAGTTGAATCACTTGTTACGTTCAAATGTTGGACAATCAAACTTTGTTTACAATGGAGCATCGTTTTTTGTTGGGCGCACAATACCCAATCAGATCGAAACATGCTTTGTAGGTTCGGTCTTACAGTGTTTAAATTCTTATGACAAGATTTTACGACGACTAGTTGAGCATAAGTTTAATCACCAAATTGTTTATGATGAAAATGAATATCAACTAATGGACAGCTATGTTAATTTGGTATACAATGGTCTAAATCAGCGCGTAAAAATTAGTTCAAAAGATTATAAGGATTTGATTGATGATTTTTTCGAAAAATTGTACGAATCCGAATTAAGTGAACACTTTAAACAATATGAACAAAATGATTCCAATGAATTTTTGACTAAATTCTTTGCGTACATAGACAAATGTGCTATTGAGGTCAAAATTTGTAGACGTGGTCTCAGTACTAATGCTGATGGGGCAACCCAAATCACTGGCTTGTATGAAAACTACAAATTTTCACACAATTTGATGAGTCATGACTTTTTGTTTCGAACCACTCAACAGATGACATGTTCAAATTATTCTGTACATGTAAAAAATCTTGAGTCTACTAACCTTTGTCTTCAATTGCCGATAGACTCAGAGTGCAAATCTTTGGAAGATTGCTTGCGATTATATTGCCGAAATGAATATATAGAAGACGCATTCTGCAATCAATGCAGTTCAAATCAAACTTTTAAAAGTAAAACTTTGATTTCATCGACCAACGAATATTTGGCTATTGTTCTCATGAGATTCAAGGTAATTTAATATTACTTTCCCCTAAAGAATGTAAAGTTAAATCTAATTATTTGTATTTTTATTTAAGATTGATTCAAATGGTCGTGTGAACAAAATAGTTACTCCGAATTTGGACATTAATGAAACACTAGATCTTACTGATTATGTTTTAACGCGCTCAAGATCAAGCGTCAATTTAAAATATAGTTTGTCAAGTATTTGTTTTCATTTGGGAAACACACCAAATTCGGGACATTATACTTGTAATTTTTAAATTTTAAAAATTAGGGAGTTCGGCCCAATATTTTTGAAATGTTTTTTAATTTAAGCTCTTGTCTTTTGTGATGTCAAAAAAATATGGTACTATTTTAATGATGATCGTAAAGTAGAAAAATTTAAAACGCTCGATGATTTCAAAAGAAAAAGAAAAGAATCTTGTGATACATATATGCTCTTTTACAAATCAACGGAAATTCTACTTACATCAAGCACAAGTGAAGACGAAGATGAGGTGTGTGAAATTCCACGCAATACAACAGTTGAATCCTTGATGAGCATTCAGCAGACTCCAAGCAATGACAAGAGAAAAATCTATCAGGTGGTTGATTCATCGAGTGAGAGAATTGGATCAAACTCTTTAAATTCAATTAATTTCTCGAACAACATAAACAGAATGTCTGGTGTGATAGAAGATGAAGCGAATTTGAATGTTATTGACATTACTTCGCCTATACAGATTAATTCAAGTCTTAATTCAACTTCAACTCCAACATCTAATCCTAAAAAAAAAACTAAACTAACTCCAGATGAAATAAGAGAAAAAGATCGAAATAGAAAAAGAATTCAAAGATCTGATGCTCAATTTAGGGAAAAAGAAAAAATTAAAGATGTTGAATGGCACCGTAATGCACGATTAGATAAAGAATTTTTAAAGAAAGACAAGGAATGGCATGCAAATGTAAGAAGAGATGCAGAATTTAGAGATCCCGAAAGAAGAAGAGACAGAAATTGGCATGTTGAGGCAAGAACAGATGAAGAATTTAGAGATCCAGAACGGAGGAGAGACAGAGATTGGCATGTTGAGGCAAGAACAGATGAAGAATTTTTAAAGAGAGACAGAGATTGGCATGTTGAGGCAAGAACAGATGAAGAATTTAGAGATCCAGAACGGAGGAGAGACAGAAATTGGCATGTTGAGGCAAGAACAGATGAAGAATTTAGAGATCCAGAACGGAGGAGAGACAGAGATTGGCATGTTGAGGCAAGAACAGATGAAGAATTTAGAGATCCAGAACGGAGGAGAGACAGAGATTGGCATGTTGAGGCAAGAACAGATGAAGAATTTAGAGATCCAGAACGGAGGAGAGACAGAGATTGGCATGTTGAGGCAAGAACAGATGAAGAATTTAGAGATCCAGAACGGAGGAGAGACAGAGATTGGCATGTTGAGGTAAGAACAGATGAAGAATTTAGAGATCCAGAACGGAGGAGAGACAGAGATTGGCATGTTGAGGCAAGAACAGATGAAGAATTTAGAGATCCAGAACGGAGGAGAGACAGAGATTGGCATGTTGAGGCAAGAACAGATGTAGAATTTAGAGATCCAGAACGGAGGAGAGACAGAGATTGGCATGTTGAGGCAAGAACAGATGAAGAATTTAGAGATCCAGAACGGAGGAGAGACAGAGATTGGCATGTTGAGGCAAGAACAGATGAAGAATTTAGAGATCCAGAACGGAGGAGAGACAGAGATTGGCATGTTGAGGCAAGAACAGATGAAGAATTTAGAGATCCAGAACGGAGGAGAGACAGAGATTGGCATGTTGAGGTAAGAACAGATGAAGAATTTAGAGATCCAGAACGGAGGAGAGACAGAGATTGGCATGTTGAGGCAAGAACAGATGAAGAATTTAGAGATCCAGAACGGAGGAGAGACAGAGATTGGCATGTTGAGGCAAGAACAGATGAAGAATTTAGAGATCCAGAACGGAGGAGAGACAGAGATTGGCATGTTGAGGCAAGAACAGATGAAGAATTTAGAGATCCAGAACGGAGGAGAGACAGAGATTGGCATGTTGAGGCAAGAACAGATGAAGAATTTAGAGATCCAGAACGGAGGAGAGACAGAGATTGGCATGTTGAGGCAAGAACAGATGAAGAATTTAGAGATCCAGAACGGAGGAGAGACAGAGATTGGCATGTTGAGGCAAGAACAGATGAAGAATTTAGAGATCCAGAACGGAGGAGAGACAGAGATTGGCATGTTGAGGCAAGAACAGATGAAGAATTTAGAGATCCAGAACGGAGGAGAGACAGAGATTGGCATGTTGAGGCAAGAACAGATGATGATTATAGAAATAGAGAGAGGGAAAACGATAGGATAAATCGTTTAGCAAAAAGAAATAATCCAAATTTTATTATCAATTCGTATGAAACTGGAGTTAAAAATGGACCAACATTCATATGTGTGTGCTGCGGAGGACTTTTTTTTCGTCGAACATGTGTGTCCTTTATTTGTGATCAAACTAATGATTTTGTCATGCAGAAAATATATAATTTAAAATTTCTTAATACAAATGAACCCATATGGATATGCTTAACGTGTAGTAAATATTCAAAGATCAAAAAGGTTCCTACACTAGCACTTTCGAAAGGACTTCATTTTCCGAGCATTGATCAGTCTCTTCGAGAATTAAATGATCTAGAAGAAAGACTTTGCTCACCAAGAATCGCTTTTACCAGAATAAAGGAACTTTGCAATTGGGACAAACAAAAAAGATTAATTGGTAACGTGGTAAATATACCTATTGACACAGAACAAACACTGACTAATATACTACCGAGACAATTTGATCAAAGTGAAACAATTCAATTAAAATTTATGCGTCGAATTGATTATACAAACCCGTATTATTTTGACAAAATAAGACCAGCAAAGATTTTGGCCGCAATGAACTTTTTGGTTGGGACTGAGCTCTTTAAAGAAAATAACATCAAGTTTTCGCAAGACTTTTTTGATAAGTATGGCTTAAGAGAAGAAGAAAGAGCGTTCATAGTGGATGATGCTGATGCTAACTTTCAGGTGTCAAAATATGCTAACAAAAATCCACCTATCAATCAAATAACAAATCAGACCGATCAACAGACATTTAATAATGATGATCTTCCTGAAGAAACATTATTAATTGACAACAACGAGAATGCTATTAAAATAGCTCCAGCAGAAGGTTTACGTCCAAAATCACTGCTCACAGATAAAGATGCCGAAGAATTAACTTTTTTAAAAATTTATGGAGGACAAAAGTATCAATTGGAAAAAACAATTACGTATGGAGCAAGATGCAAATCAGAATTTAGAAGATTCGATCGTAGATGTGCTCAGAATATAAGCAAATTATTTTTTTCGTACAAAAAATTAGTTGCCAAAAAGCTAAGTGCATCAATTGATATAAGTGTAAAGAAAAAAAGGCAAGAGCAATCAATTACTGCAAGACAAGCGTTGGATGAAAATTTTATCAATGAACTGGTGGTAAAGAATGAAGCTCAAATGTTTTTGCGTTCAATACGATCGAGTCCACAGTATTGGGAATGGAAAAAAATGGAATTGAATGCAATGATAAGACAATTGGGATGTCCTACTTTTTTTATTACATTTAGTCCTGCTGAAATTGATTGGTTCGAACTGATTGTTGTCCTAGTAAAATCTAATGAAAATAAGGATATAACAATGGATGAAGCCAAAAAATTAACAAGAGATAAACGAATTGAACTTGTAAGTAAAGATCCGGTGTCAGTGGCTCGTTACTTTGAAAATAGATTGGGCGAATTATTTAGATTAATATTTCATAAATCAGGACCATTTTATGAACATCCAGTCGAGGATTTTTTTTGGAGAGTAGAATTTCAAACAAGAGGAAGTCCACACATTCACATGTTAATGTGGAATAAAAAAGCACCAAAATTGGATGAAAACGACGACGAAAATAAATTTGATACTGATGTTAAAAGCTGTGTCGATTTCATTGATAAATATGTAACAGTTGAAAGACCTTTAAAAAATGATTTTGTGGAAGAAGAATTGAAGGCTTGTACACAAACAGATCAGATCCAACGTGAAGCAATGAGTGTACCAATTAAATATCAGATACATGCACATAGAGGCAATTGTAAAATGGAAAACAAAGAATATGGTTTTGTGTATTGCAAATATGGATATCCAATGCCGATACTAGAAGAGACAATTATTTTGAAGCCAATCGATCCTAAAAGTGATGGCTTCGATAAGGCTTTCAAAAATTTTATCAGAATTAGAAAGAAATTAGAGGAAGCTGATAGCCTTTATAGGAATAAAAGAGAGGAAACCAAACTAGCTGATATTTTAAATCAATTGTCCATTGGCTATGATGACTACAAAGATGCCCTTGCCTCTTCAATATCTAGGATTGGAGTATTTTTAAAACGAAATTCAAAAGAGTTAATGATCAATCCGTACAATAAGGATATATATGTGAGACATCGAGCAAATATGGATATACAATATATCACAGACCCATATGGAGCAGCAGCTTATGTCTCTTCTTATATGCTCAAATCAAATGCAAAAATGAGTAAACTTTTGAAGAAGGCTGTCGAAGATGTGGCAAAAGGAGATTTAGGAATTCGAAAGCGACTTGTCAAAGTAGCGGATAAATTCAACAATTGTTTGGAAATATCAGCACAAGAATGCGTATACACATTGCTAAGTATGCCAGTTTCAAGATTGTCTAGGGAAAGTGTCTTTGTTAACACGTATCCATCAGAGCAAAGAAATGTATTGTTGAAAGAAAATCGTTGGCTAAAACTGCTTAGTGCTGATTCAACTAATGTTTACAAAAATGGTTTGCTTTTTCATTATACAAAACGTCCACAGACAATGAAAACAGTTTGTTTGGCCGAATTTGCATGTTACTATGACTATGTTTCGAATGAAAAATTCAAACAAATGTTCAATAAGAATGCAGTTGAAAGATTTGCAGAAGATGAAGATGAAATTGATGATGATAATAATGAAGTAAACTTTGAGATGGTCGATAGTGAATTATCTCAATCAAGTGTGTCGAATTCTAGCGACGATGATGTAGTACAAATTACTAAACCAACATCGTCTAAAAATGATCAGACACCTAATCAAAGCACTCCTAGAATTCATGATAAAAACAAATCGGATTATATCAAGTTGAAAGATGGAGATGGCTATGTTGCACTTCGGCAAAAAAGTAAAGTACTCAGATATAAACGATATAATAAATTGAAAGACGAACAAAATTATATGCGTGTGCTGATTATGTTGTACATGCCATGGTATGATGAAAAAAGACAAGTAGAAGTATCTAATTATTTGAGGGTGTTTGAAGCAAACAGGCATGAAATAGTGGTGAATAAAGCAAAGTTTGAGTCAATTGAAAGTGAGAATTTTGACAAAGCACAAGAAGAAATTGAAAAAGAAATAAATGATTTTTATGAGCAAATGTTGGAGAACGAAGTTCAACAATTGGACGATTCAAAAGACAATTTAGCGAGAAATATTATTCATGATACAAGTTTGGGAGAAATAGACGACGAAGAAGCTGAAGAAAATTTTGGCTATCAAGCAGTATTGTTCGACGAAGTAAATGTACTTCAACGTGCAGCCAATGATCAGTCAGACAAGTTTGATTGTTTAAATTTACCAAATGAATTGTCAAAAGAAGAATACGCTGGAATAATGATATCGTTGAATCTGGCTCAGCACATGTACATTGCTAATTTTACGCGATTGATTAAACAAGGTAAAAGATTTCATCATTTTATTAGTGGAGGTGCTGGAACTGGTAAATCGCATTTGATTAAAGCAATTTATCAAACATTGATTCGATTGTTGAATGATTCTGAAACAGAAAAAGTTCCATGTGCTATTTTGTCTGCATTTACTGGCAAAGCTGCTTTTAACATTAAAGGATCAACAATACATTCATTGCTTCATTTGCCAGTTCATTCGAGCAAAATGGCTCCGTTGGGTTCAGAAATGTTGAACAAATGTCGTAAGAAATTTAAGCATGTAAAATTGTTGATAATTGATGAAATTTCAATGGTGGGTGCTGAATTGTTTAGAAAACTAAATGAACGACTGGTTCAAATAACAGCATCAACCGAACCATTTGGTGGACTAAATGTAATAGTGGTTGGTGACATGAATCAATTGAGTCCTGTAATGGATACATGGGTGTTTCAAGTGCCGAGAGCAGCAAAAGCAATGGGTCCAAATTATTCTATTTTGTGTACCAATTTTCTTTGGAATAATTTTAAATTGTTTGAATTGACCGAAATAATGCGACAAAAAGATGATGCAATATTTGCACAAGCACTTAACACACTTGGTAATTATGGAACATTGGGACTGAGTGAAGAGCAAATTAAAATGTTTGATTCGAGAATTGTTGAAAATGATTTGTCAAAGTTTCCGGCTGATGCAATCATTTTAAATCATACAAATACGGATGTTGACAAGTTCAATAAGAAAAAGATATTGGAAATGCCAGGCGAAGTGTGTGAATGCAAGTCGATTAATGTTGCTGTAGGTTCGTCAAAAGATTCAAATGCTGCAATCAATTTGGCTGCCAGTTGTTCTAAACGTTCTGATGTCAACAAAACAATGGGATTGCCACTGACTATTCAATTTAAGCTTGGTTGCAAATACATGATTACTAACAATTTGCGTACCGAAGACGGTCTTGTCAATGGTGCAGTGGGATTTTTGAGAAAATTGGTATTGGAATCAGATGATCGATTGAGAGAAAGACCCAAAGTAAAACGAGTCTATTTGGAATTTGATGAAAAAGTAAATGATATAGAAGGAAGCATTGGCAGGTTAACTCGTGAAGAAGATTTGAGTATCAAGTACCGACGAAAAGATCAAATCGATAAAGATAATCAGCATTGGACAATGTTCAAGTGGGAACAACAAACAATTGAGCATGCCAAGGGTAAGCAATATCACATTGATAGACTCCAATTTCCAATGGTCGAATGTGAATCGATGACAATACACAAGTCTCAAGGACAAACTTACTTGTGTGTGTGTGTCAACATTGGTGGTTTGCTTAAAAGATCACTGCTTTATGTAGCTTTGAGTAGAGCCACAAATTTGAATGGTTTGTATTTGTTTGGTGCAACGTCAATTGTTTCCGATAATATTAGGAAAATGACCAAAGAACAAAAACAAGATGAAATTGAAAAGCGTGAGAGAACTGATGAAGTGCGAAAAGAAATGAAACGATTGAGAGAAGAGTCGTTGCTGAAAAATTCATTTGAGTCTTTGGATTTGATTGAAACAAATAGAGAACATAAACAGTTGCGTCAATCTAGTGACAAGTTCTTTTGTTTGTTTCAAAATATACAGCATTTCAATCCCAAGAGAGATATATTGAGAAAAGATTTCTCTTACTTGTCAATGGATGTGATTTTGTTGGCCGAAGGACACAATTTGATGCAATACAAGTATCAAGCCGAGCATTTGTTTGACAATTTTGAACTGATTCATTTTTCATCACCAATTTCGCGTCAAACATCTACTGGTCAACTTTGTTTTGTTAATAAGCGTCTTAGGGATAATTTTAAATTTATAGCTGATAATTGTGACATGCAAGCAAATCACACCTACTTAGAAGATAAAGATATTGTTGAGTTGTCGCTCTTTCAATTGAAAAGTGGCAGTCCAAGAAATAGAAAGTCGCTTTACATTATTTCGTTGTACAAGCATCCAAGTTTGGCTTTTGGTGACTTTTTGAAAAGATTCAAAGACTTTTTGAGCAAATATGCTAATGTGTTATCAACCAGTACGGTTTTGATTTTAGGCGATTTTAATGTTGACTTTAACAAAGAGAAGGAAAAGTCTAAAATGGACAAGTTAACAGACATGGGTCTGATACCAATGTTCAAGAATAGAGCCACTTTTGAAAAGGGTTCACAATTGGACTGGGCTTTTGTAAGACTTTCGCCCATTGATGGTAGTGGACAAGTGCAATTAAAAGCTAAAGTAATGGAAACATGGTTTAGTGATCATTCAGCTATTGTTTCAACAATTGGTTTTTAAATTTCTCTTTAATTTTAATAATTTTTTTCTTTCAATAAATATTCTAAAAACTAAAATTTTTCTTTTTTATTTAACGTTTGAATGGTTTTTAATTTTAATGATTTATATCAAGATTAAATTTTTTTTACAATAAATAATGCCAATAACACAAATTTGTAGTTTTTAATTTCTGACCAAATTAGAGCCTAGATTTTCTGGTTAATAAATTGTAAATGAATATAGATACCTAAATATGTTTGAGAAAGTGATTAATGCAAGACTTAACGTTTTCTTGAATAAGACAAGTGTGAGTAAAACATATTGTTGGGATTGTGGCTTATGACAATAATAAAGTATATTAAACATTTGAACTATCAGATACATTAATTTGTCAAATTGGACGTTTTTGAATAAATCGTTATAATACAATGTTATCTAGATAAAAGTATAGGGTAAACAAAATTGCAGGTAACTACATTACATTTTTCAAATTAATCAAAAATAGATTTACTATATAAAAAGAACCCATAATCTTTTATCTTTAAACTTTAGGCTCTACTTGGTCTTTTTAGTCAGGAAAATGGGTTAGGTTCAAAATACATGTTAAAACTAAAAAAATTTTTACAATCAAGGCTTTTTTTGAAAGTCGACCAATAGTCTAACTGATTTTTTTGAACTCGGCATGGTCCAATTAGTCAATACACTTAGTTTCAGATCTCTACGAAAAATTTTTCAAACTAGGGTTAAATTAGGGTTAATTTGAAAAGTCGACCTATAAACTTCTAGCTGCTTTTTTTGGACTCAGCATGGTCTAATCGGTCAGTAGGCAAAGTTTCAAACGTTTACAAGGACTTTTAAGAATCTGGACAGACGACAGACAGACGACAGACAGACAGACAGACAGACAGACAGACAGACAGACAGACAGACAGACAGACAGACAGACAGACAGACAGACAGACACGACCAACGTAATACCTAGATTTTGTTAGATAAATCTACGAAAATCTAGGCAACCCTAACCCTTCTGCGAACTTTCGAGGATTACACTATTTACTACTTATTCTTACTAGCTGCGAATTCTAATACTTTCAATGCATTTCTTCTGCGAACTTTCGAGGATTCTTTTATCTTAGAGGATTACACTATTTCCTACTTATTCTTACTAGCTGCGAAGATCTAATACTTTCAATGCATTTCTTCTGCGAACTTTCGAGGATTCTTTTATCTTCGAGGATTACACTATTTCCTCCTTATTCTTACTAGCTGCGAAGATCTAATACTTTCAATGCATTTCTTCTGCGAACTTTCGAGGATTCTTTTATCTTCGAGGATTACCCTATTTCCTACTTATTCTTACTAGCTGCGAAGATCTAATACTTTCAATGCATTTTCTCTGCGAACTTTCGAGGATTCTTTTATCTTCGAGGATTACACTATTTCCTTCTTATTCTTACTAGCTGCGAAGATCTAATACTTTCAATGCATTTCTTCTGCGAACTTTCGAGGATTACACTATTTACTACTTATTCTTACTAGCTGCGAAGATCTAATACTTTCAATGCATTTCTTCTGCGAACTTTCGAGGATTCTTTTATCTTCGAGGATTACACTATTTACTACTTATTCTTACTAGCTGCGAAGATCTAATACTTTCAATGCATTTCTTCTGCGAACTTTCGAGGATTCTTTTATCTTCGAGGATTACACTTTTTACTACTTATTCTTACTAGCTGCGAAGAACTAATACTTTCAATGCATTTCTTCTGCGAACTTTCGAGGATTCTTTTATCTTCGAGGATTACACTATTTCCTACTTATTCTTACTAGCTGCGAAGAACTAATACTTTCAATGCATTTCTTCTGCGAACTTTCGAGGATTCTTTTATCTTCGAGGATTACACTATTTCCTTCTTATTCTTACTAGCTGCGAAGATCTAATACTTTCAATGCATTTCTTCTGCGAACTTTCGAGGATTACACTATTTCCTACTTATTCTTACTAGCTGCGAAGATCTAATACTTTCAATGCATTTCTTCTGCGAACTTTCGAGGATTCTTTTATCTTCGAGGATTACACTATTTCCTACTTATTCTTACTAGCTGCGAAGATCTAATACTTTCAATGCATTTCTTCTGCGAACTTTCGAGGATTCTTTTATCTTCGAGGATTACCCTATTTCCTACTTATTCTTACTAGCTGCGAAGATCTAATACTTTCAATGCATTTTCTCTGCGAACTTTCGAGGATTCTTTTATCTTCGAGGATTACACTATTTCCTTCTTATTCTTACTAGCTGCGAAGATCTAATACTTTCAATGCATTTCTTCTGCGAACTTTCGAGGATTACACTATTTCCTACTTACTCTTACTAGCTGCGAAGATCTAATACTTTCAATGCATTTCTTCTGCGAACTTTCGAGGATTCTTTTTTATTCGAGGATTACACTATTTCCTCCTTACTCTTACTAGCTGCGAAGATCTAATACTTTCAATGCATTTCTTCTGCGAACTTTCGAGGATTCTTTTATCATCGAGGATTACACTATCTTCTACTTGCTCTTACTAGCTGCGAAGATCTAATACTTTCAATGCATTTCTTCTGCGAACTTTCGAGGATTCTTTTTTATTCGAGGATTACACTATTTCCTTCTTATTCTTACTAGCTGCGAAGATCTAATACTTTCAATGCATTTCTTCTGCGAACTTTCGAGGATTCTTTTATCTTCGAGGATTACACTATTTCCTACTTATTCTTACTAGCTGCGAAGATCTAATACTTTCAATGCATTTCTTCTGCGAACTTTCGAGGATTACACTATTTCCTACTTATTCTTATTAGCTGCGAAGATCTAATACTTTCAATGCATTTCTTCTGCGAACTTTCGAGGATTCTTTTATCATCGAGGATTACACTATCTTCTACTTGCTCTTACTAGCTGCGAAGATCTAATACTTTCAATGCATTTCTTCTGCGAACTTTCGAGGATTACACTTTTACCTTCGAGGATTACACTATTTCCTTCTTATTCTTACTAGCTGCGAAGATCTTATACTTTCAATGCATTTTCTCTGCGAACTTTCGAGGATTACACTATTTCCTACTTATTCTTACTAGCTGCGAAGATCTAATACTTTCAATGCATTTCTTCTGCGAACTTTCGAGGATTCTTTTTTATTCGAGGATTACACTATTTCCTCCTTACTCTTACTAGCTGCGAAGATCTAATACTTTCAATGCATTTCTTCTGCGAACTTTCGAGGATTCTTTTATCATCGAGGATTACACTATTTCCTTCTTATTCTTACTAGCTGCGAAGATCTAATACTTTCAATGCATTTCTTCTGCGAACTTTCGAGGATTACACTTTTATCTTCGAGGATTACACTATTTCCTTCTTATTCTTACTAGCTGCGAAGATCTAATACTTTCAATGCATTTTCTCTGCGAACTTTCGAGGATTCTTTTATCTTCGAGGATTACACTATTTCCTACTCATTCATACTTGCTGCGAAGATCTAATACTTTTAATCCATTTCTTCTGCGAGCTTTCGAGAATTACACTATTTCCTACTTATTCTTACTAGCTGCGAAGATCTAATACTTTCAATGCATTTCTTCTGCGAACTTTCGAGGATTCTTTTATCTTCGAGGATTACCCTATTTCCTACTTATTCTTACTAGCTGCGAAGATCTAATACTTTCAATGCATTTTCTCTGCGAACTTTCGAGGATTCTTTTATCATCGAGGATTACACTATCTTCTACTTGCTCTTACTAGCTGCGAAGATCTAATACTTTCAATGCATTTCTTCTGCGAACTTTCGAGGATTACACTTTTACCTTCGAGGATTACACTATTTCCTTCTTATTCTTACTAGCTGCGAAGATCTTATACTTTCAATGCATTTTCTCTGCGAACTTTCGAGGATTACACTATTTCCTACTTATTCTTACTAGCTGCGAAGATCTAATACTTTCAATGCATTTCTTCTGCGAACTTTCGAGGATTCTTTTTTATTCGAGGATTACACTATTTCCTCCTTACTCTTACTAGCTGCGAAGATCTAATACTTTCAATGCATTTCTTCTGCGAACTTTCGAGGATTCTTTTATCATCGAGGATTACACTATTTCCTTCTTATTCTTACTAGCTGCGAAGATCTAATACTTTCAATGCATTTCTTCTGCGAACTTTCGAGGATTACACTTTTATCTTCGAGGATTACACTATTTCCTTCTTATTCTTACTAGCTGCGAAGATCTAATACTTTCAATGCATTTTCTCTGCGAACTTTCGAGGATTCTTTTATCTTCGAGGATTACACTATTTCCTACTCATTCATACTTGCTGCCAAGATCTAATACTTTTAATCCATTTCTTCTGCGAGCTTTCGAGAATTACACTATTTCCTACTTATTCTTACTAGCTGCGAAGATCTAATACTTTCAATGCATTTCTTCTGCGAACTTTCGAGGATTCTTTTATCTTCGAGGATTACCCTATTTCCTACTTATTCTTACTAGCTGCGAAGATCTAATACTTTCAATGCATTTTCTCTGCGAACTTTCGAGGATTCTTTTATCTTCGAGGATTACACTATTTCCTTCTTATTCTTACTAGCTGCGAAGATCTAATACTTTCAATGCATTTCTTCTGCGAACTTTCGAGGATTACACTATTTACTACTTATTCTTACTAGCTGCGAAGATCTAATACTTTCAATGCATTTCTTCTGCGAACTTTCGAGGATTCTTTTATCTTCGAGGATTACACTATTTACTACTTATTCATACTTGCTGCGAAGATCTAATACTTTTAATCCATTTCTTCTGCGAGCTTTCGAGAATTACACTATTTCCTACTTATTCTTACTAGCTGCGAAGATCTAATACTTTCAATGCATTTCTTCTGCGAACTTTCGAGGATTCTTTTATCTTCGAGGATTACCCTATTTCCTACTTATTCTTACTAGCTGCGAAGATCTAATACTTTCAATGCATTTTCTCTGCGAACTTTCGAGGATTCTTTTATCTTCGAGGATTACACTATTTCCTTCTTATTCTTACTAGCTGCGAAGATCTAATACTTTCAATGCATTTCTTCTGCGAACTTTCGAGGATTACACTATTTACTACTTATTCTTACTAGCTGCGAAGATCTAATACTTTCAATGCATTTCTTCTGCGAACTTTCGAGGATTCTTTTATCTTCGAGGATTACACTATTTCCTACTTATTCTTACTAGCTGCGAATATCTAATACTTTCAATGCATTTCTTCTGCGAACTTTCGAGGATTCTTTTATCTTCGAGGATTTCACTATTTCCAACTTATTCTTACTAGCTGCGAAGATCTAATACTTTCAATGCATTTCTTCTGCGAACTTTCGAGGATTACACTATTTCCTACTTATTCTTACTAGCTGCGAAGATCTAATACTTTCAATGCATTTTTTCTGCGAACTTTCGAGGATTCTTTTATCATCGAGGATTACACTATCTTCTACTTATTCTTACTAGCTGCGAAGATCTAATACTTTCAATGCATTTCTTCTGCGAACTTTCGAGGATTACACTATCTTCTACTTATTCTTACTAGCTGCGAAGATCTAATACTTTCAATGCATTTCTTCTGCGAACTTTCGAGGATTCTTTTATCTTCGAGGATTACACTATTTCCTACTTATTCTTACTAGCTGCGAAGATCTAATACTTTCAATGCATTTCTTCTGCGAACTTTCGAGGATTACACTATTTCCTACTTATTCTTACTAGCTGCGAAGATCTAATACTTTCAATGCATTTCTTCTGCGAACTTTCGAGGATTACACTATTTCCTACTTATTCTTACTAGCTGCGAAGATCTAATACTTTCAATGCATTTCTTCTGCGAACTTTCATGGATTACACTATTTCCTACTTATTCTTACTAGCTGCGAAGATCTAATACTTTCAATGCATTTCTTCTGCGAACTTTCGAGGATTACACTTTTATCTTCGAGGATTACACTATTTCCTTCTTATTCTTACTAGCTGCGAAGATCTAATACTTTCAATGCATTTCTTCTGCGAACTTTCGAGGATTCTTTTATCTTCGAGGATTTCACTATTTCCAACTTATTCTTACTAGCTGCGAAGATCTAATGTTTTCAATGTATTTTATCTGCGAACTTTCGAGGATTACACTATTTCCTACTTATTCTTACTAGCTGCGAAGATCTAATACTTTCAATGCATTTCTTCTGCGAACTTTCGAGGATTCTTTTGTCTTCGAGGATTACACTATTTCCTTCTTATTCTTACTAGCTGCGAAGATCTAATACTTTCAATGCATTTCATCTGCGAACTTTCGAGGATTACACTATCTTCTACTTTTTCATACTAGCTGCGAAGATCTAATACTTTCAATGCATTTCTTCTGCGAACTTTCGAGGATTCTTTTTTATTCGAGGATTACACTATTTCCTCCTTACTCTTACTAGCTGCGAAGATCTAATACTTTCAATGCATTTCTTCTGCGAACTTTCGAGGATTCTTTTATCTTCGAGGATTACACTATTTCCTTCTTATTCTTACTAGCTGCGAAGATCTAATACTTTCAATGCATTTCTTCTGCGAACTTTCGAGGATTACACTTTTACCTTCGAGGATTACACTATTTCCTTCTTATTCTTACTAGCTGCGAAGATCTAATACTTTCAATGCATTTCTTCTGAATACTTTCGAGGATTCTTTTTTATTCGAGGATTACACTATTTCCTCCTTACTCTTACTAGCTGCGAAGATCTAATACTTTCAATGCATTTCTTCTGCGAACTTTCGAGGATTACACTATTTCCTACTTATTCTTACTAGCTGCGAAGATCTAATACTTTCAATGCATTTCTTCTGCGAACTTTCGAGGATTACACTATTTCCTACTTATTCTTACTAGCTGCGAAGATCTAATACTTTCAATGCATTTCTTCTGCGAACTTTCGAGGATTACACTATTTCCTACTTATTCTTACTAGCTGCGAAGATCTAATACTTTCAATGCATTTCTTCTGCGAACTTTCGAGGATTCTTTTTTATTCGAGGATTACACTATTTCCTCCTTACTCTTACTAGCTGCGAAGATCTAATACTTTCAATGCATTTCTTCTGCGAACTTTCGAGGATTCTTTTATCTTCGAGGATTACACTATTTCCTTCTTATTCTTACTAGCTGCGAAGATCTAATACTTTCAATGCATTTCTTCTGCGAACTTTCGAGGATTACACTTTTACCTTCGAGGATTACACTATTTCCTTCTTATTCTTACTAGCTGCGAAGATCTAATACTTTCAATGCATTTCTTCTGCGAACTTTCGAGGATTCTTTTATCTTCGAGGATTACACTATTTCCTTCTTATTCTTACTAGCTGCGAAGATCTAATACTTTCAATGCATTTCTTCTGCGAACTTTCGAGGATTACACTATTTCCTACTTATTCTTACTAGCTGCGAAGATCTAAACCTTTCAATGCATTTCTTCTGCGAACTTTCGAGGATTACACTATTTCCTACTTATTCTTACTAGCTGCGAAGATCTAATACTTTCAATGCATTTCTTCTGCGAACTTTCGAGGATTCTTTTATCTTCGAGGATTACACTATTTCCTACTTATTCTTACTAGCTGCGAAGATCTAATACTTTCAATGCATTTCTTCTGCGAACTTTCGAGGATTACACTATTTCCTACTTATTCTTACTAGCTGCGAAGATCTAATACTTTCAATGCATTTCTTCTGCGAACTTTCGAGGATTACACTATTTCCTACTTATTCTTACTAGCTGCGAAGATCTAATACTTTCAATGCATTTCTTCTGCGAACTTTCGAGGATTACACTTTTATCTTCGAGGATTACACTATTTCCTACTTATTCTTACTAGCTGCGAAGATCTAATACTTTCAATGCATTTCTTCTGCGAACTTTCGAGGATTCTTTTATCTTCGAGGATTACACAATCTCCAACTTATTCTTACTAGCTGCGAAGATCTAATACTTTCAATGCATTTTCTCTGCGAACTTTCGAGGATTACACTATTTCCTACTTATTCTTACTAGCTGCGAAGATCTAATACTTTCAATGAATTTCTTCTGCGAACTTTCGAGGATTCTTTTATCTTCGAGGATTACACTATTTACTACTTATTCTTACTAGCTGCGAAGATCTAATACTTTCAATGCATTTCTTCTGCGAACTTTCGAGGATTACACTATTTACTACTTATTCTTACTAGCTGCGAATTCTAATACTTTCAATGCATTTCTTCTGCGAACTTTCGAGGATTCTTTTATCTTAGAGGATTACACTATTTCCTTCTTATTCTTACTAGCTGCGAAGATCTAATACTTTCAATGCATTTCTTCTGCGAACTTTCGAGGATAACACTATTTCCTTCTTATTCTTACTATCTGCGAAGATCTAATACTTTCAATGCATTTCTTCTGCGAACTTTCGAGGATTCTTTTATCTTCGAGGATTACACTTTCTCCTACTTATTCTTACTAGCTGCGAAGATCTAATACTTTCAATGCATTTCTTCTGCGAACTTTCTAGGATTCTTTTATCTTCGAGGATTACACTATTTACTACTTATTCTTACTAGCTGCGAAGATCAAATACTTTCAATGCATTTCTTCTGCGAACTTTCGAGGATTACACTATTTCCTTCTTATTCTTACTAGCTGCGAAGATCTAATACTTTCAATGCATTTCTTCTGCGAACTTTCGAGGATTCTTTTATCTTCGAGGATTACACTATTTACTACTTATTCTTACTAGCTGCGAAGATCAAATACTTTCAATGCATTTCTTCTGCGAACTTTCGAGGATTACACTATTTCCTTCTTATTCTTACTAGCTGCGAAGATCTAATACTTTCAATGCATTTCTTCTGCGAACTTTCGAGGATTACACTATTTCCTACTTATTCTTACTAGCTGCGAAGATCTAATACTTTCAATGCATTTCTTCTGCGAACTTTCGAGGATTCTTTTATCTTCGAGGATTACACTATTTACTACTTATTCTTACTAGCTGCGAAGATCAAATACTTTCAATGCATTTCTTCTGCGAACTTTCGAGGATGCTTTTATCTTCGAGGATCCTACTTATTCTTACTAGCTGCGAAGATCTAATACTTTCAATGCATTTCTTCTGCGAACTTTCGAGGATTCTTTTATCTTCGAGGATTACACTATTTACTACTTATTCTTACTAGCTGCGAAGATCTAATACTTTCAATGCATTTCTTCTGCGAACTTTCGAGGATTACACTTTTACCTTCGAGGATTACACTATTTCCTTCTTATTCTTACTAGCTGCGAAGATCTAATACTTTCAATGCATTTCTTCTGCGAACTTTCGAGGATTCTTTTATCTTCGAGGATTACACTATTTCCTCCTTACTCTTACTAGCTGCGAAGATCTAATACTTTCAATGCATTTCTTCTGCGAACTTTCGAGGATTCTTTTTTATTCGAGGATTACACTATTTCCTCCTTACTCTTACTAGCTGCGAAGATCTAATACTTTCAATGCATTTCTTCTGCGAACTTTCGAGGATTCTTTTATCTTCGAGGATTACACTTTTTCCTTCTTATTCTTACTATCTGCGAAGATCTTATACTTTCAATGCATTTTCTCTGCGAACTTTCGAGGATTACACTATTTCCTACTTATTCTTACTAGCTGCGAAGATCTAATACTTTCAATGCATTTCTTCTGCGAACTTTCGAGGATTCTTTTATCTTCGAGGATTACACTATTTCCTACTTATTCTTACTAGCTGCGAAGATCTAATACTTTCAATGCATTTCTTCTGCGAACTTTCGAGGATTACACTATTTCCTCCTTACTCTTACTAGCTGCGAAGATCTAATACTTTCAATGCATTTCTTCTGCGAACTTTCGAGGATTCTTTTATCTTCGAGGATTACACTATTTCCTCCTTACTCTTACTAGCTGCGAAGATCTAATACTTTCAATGCATTTCTTCTGCGAACTTTCGAGGATTCTTTTTTATTCGAGGATTACACTATTTACTACTTATTCTTACTAGTTGCGAAGATCTCATACTTTCAATGCATTTCTTCTGCGAACTTTCGAGGATTACACTTTTACCTTCGAGGATTACACTATTTCCTTCTTATTCTTACTAGCTGCGAAGATCTAATACTTTCAATGCATTTCTTCTGCGAACTTTCGAGGATTACACTTTTACCTTCGAGGATTACACTATTTCCTTCTTATTCTTACTAGCTGCGAAGATCTAATACTTTCAATGCATTTCTTCTGCGAACTTTCGAGGATTCTTTTATCTTCGAGGATTACACTTTTTCCTTCTTATTCTTACTAGCTGCGAAGATCTTATACTTTCAATGCATTTTCTCTGCGAACTTTCGAGGATTACACTATTTCCTACTTATTCTTACTAGCTGCGAAGATCTAATACTTTCAATGCATTTTCTCTGCGAACTTTCGAGGATTCTTTTATCTTCGAGGATTACACTATTTCCCACTTATTCTTACTAGCTGCGAAGATCTAATACTTTCAATGCATTTCTTCTGCGAACTTTCGAGGATTACACTATTTCCTTCTTATTCTTACTAGCTGCGAAGATCTAATACTTTCAATGCATTTCTTCTGCGAACTTTCGAGGATTACACTTTTACCTTCGAGGATTACACTATTTCCTTCTTATTCTTACTAGCTGCGAAGATCTAATACTTTCAATGCATTTCTTCTGCGAACTTTCGAGGATTACACTTTTATCTTCGAGGATTACACTATTTCCTTCTTATTCTTACTAGCTGCGAAGATTTAATACTTTCAATGCATTTCTTCTGCGAACTTTCGAGGATTCTTTTATCTTCGAGGATTTCACTATTTCCAACTTATTCTTACTAGCTGCGAAGATCTAATACTTTCAATGCATTTCTTCTGCGAACTTTCGAGGATTACACTATTTCCTACTTATTCTTACTAGCTGCGAAGATCTAATACTTTCAATGCATTTTTTCTGCGAACTTTCGAGGATTCTTTTATCATCGAGGATTACACTATCTTCTACTTATTCTTACTAGCTGCGAAGATCTAATACTTTCAATGCATTTCTTCTGCGAACTTTCGAGGATTACACTATCTTCTACTTATTCTTACTAGCTGCGAAGATCTAATACTTTCAATGCATTTCTTCTGCGAACTTTCGAGGATTCTTTTATCTTCGAGGATTACACTATTTCCTACTTATTCTTACTAGCTGCGAAGATCTAATACTTTCAATGCATTTCTTCTGCGAACTTTCGAGGATTACACTATTTCCTACTTATTCTTACTAGCTGCGAAGATCTAATACTTTCAATGCATTTCTTCTGCGAACTTTCGAGGATTACACTATTTCCTACTTATTCTTACTAGCTGCGAAGATCTAATACTTTCAATGCATTTCTTCTGCGAACTTTCGAGGATTACACTATTTCCTACTTATTCTTACTAGCTGCGAAGATCTAATACTTTCAATGCATTTCTTCTGCGAACTTTCGAGGATTACACTTTTATCTTCGAGGATTACACTATTTCCTTCTTATTCTTACTAGCTGCGAAGATCTAATACTTTCAATGCATTTCTTCTGCGAACTTTCGAGGATTCTTTTATCTTCGAGGATTTCACTATTTCCAACTTATTCTTACTAGCTGCGAAGATCTAATGTTTTCAATGCATTTCTTCTGCGAACTTTCGAGGATTACACTATTTCCTACTTATTCTTACTAGCTGCGAAGATCTAATACTTTCAATGCATTTCTTCTGCGAACTTTCGAGGATTCTTTTGTCTTCGAGGATTACACTATTTCCTTCTTATTCTTACTAGCTGCGAAGATCTAATACTTTCAATGCATTTCATCTGCGAACTTTCGAGGATTACACTATCTTCTACTTTTTCATACTAGCTGCGAAGATCTAATACTTTCAATGCATTTCTTCTGCGAACTTTCGAGGATTCTTTTTTATTCGAGGATTACACTATTTCCTCCTTACTCTTACTAGCTGCGAAGATCTAATACTTTCAATGCATTTCTTCTGCGAACTTTCGAGGATTCTTTTATCTTCGAGGATTACACTATTTCCTTCTTATTCTTACTAGCTGCGAAGATCTAATACTTTCAATGCATTTCTTCTGCGAACTTTCGAGGATTACACTTTTACCTTCGAGGATTACACTATTTCCTTCTTATTCTTACTAGCTGCGAAGATCTAATACTTTCAATGCATTTCTTCTGAATACTTTCGAGGATTCTTTTTTATTCGAGGATTACACTATTTCCTCCTTACTCTTACTAGCTGCGAAGATCTAATACTTTCAATGCATTTCTTCTGCGAACTTTCGAGGATTACACTATTTCCTACTTATTCTTACTAGCTGCGAAGATCTAATACTTTCAATGCATTTCTTCTGCGAACTTTCGAGGATTACACTATTTCCTACTTATTCTTACTAGCTGCGAAGATCTAATACTTTCAATGCATTTCTTCTGCGAACTTTCGAGGATTACACTATTTCCTACTTATTCTTACTAGCTGCGAAGATCTAATACTTTCAATGCATTTCTTCTGCGAACTTTCGAGGATTCTTTTTTATTCGAGGATTACACTATTCCCTCCTTACTCTTACTAGCTGCGAAGATCTAATACTTTCAATGCATTTCTTCTGCGAACTTTCGAGGATTCTTTTATCTTCGAGGATTACACTATTTCCTTCTTATTCTTACTAGCTGCGAAGATCTAATACTTTCAATGCATTTCTTCTGCGAACTTTCGAGGATTACACTTTTACCTTCGAGGATTACACTATTTCCTTCTTATTCTTACTAGCTGCGAAGATCTAATACTTTCAATGCATTTCTTCTGCGAACTTTCGAGGATTCTTTTATCTTCGAGGATTACACTATTTCCTTCTTATTCTTACTAGCTGCGAAGATCTAATACTTTCAATGCATTTCTTCTGCGAACTTTCGAGGATTACACTATTTCCTACTTATTCTTACTAGCTGCGAAGATCTAATACTTTCAATGCATTTCTTCTGCGAACTTTCGAGGATTACACTATTTCCTACTTATTCTTACTAGCTGCGAAGATCTAATACTTTCAATGCATTTCTTCTGCGAACTTTCGAGGATTCTTTTATCTTCGAGGATTACACTATTTCCTACTTATTCTTACTAGCTGCGAAGATCTAATACTTTCAATGCATTTCTTCTGCGAACTTTCGAGGATTACACTATTTCCTACTTATTCTTACTAGCTGCGAAGATCTAATACTTTCAATGCATTTCTTCTGCGAACTTTCGAGGATTACACTATTTCCTACTTATTCTTACTAGCTGCGAAGATCTAATACTTTCAATGCATTTCTTCTGCGAACTTTCGAGGATTACACTTTTATCTTCGAGGATTACTATATTTCCTACTTATTCTTACTAGCTGCGAAGATCTAATACTTTCAATGCATTTCTTCTGCGAACTTTCGAGGATTCTTTTATCTTCGAGGATTACACAATCTCCAACTTATTCTTACTAGCTGCGAAGATCTAATACTTTCAATGCATTTTCTCTGCGAACTTTCGAGGATTACACTATTTCCTACTTATTCTTACTAGCTGCGAAGATCTAATACTTTGAATGAATTTCTTCTGCGAACTTTCGAGGATTCTTTTATCTTCGAGGATTACACTATTTACTACTTATTCTTACTAGCTGCGAAGATCTAATACTTTCAATGCATTTCTTCTGCGAACTTTCGAGGATTACACTATTTACTACTTATTCTTACTAGCTGCGAATTCTAATACTTTCAATGCATTTCTTCTGCGAACTTTCGAGGATTCTTTTATCTTAGAGGATTACACTATTTCCTTCTTATTCTTACTAGCTGCGAAGATCTAATACTTTCAATGCATTTCTTCTGCGAACTTTCGAGGATAACACTATTTCCTTCTTATTCTTACTATCTGCGAAGATCTAATACTTTCAATGCATTTCTTCTGCGAACTTTCGAGGATTACACTATTTCCTACTTATTCTTACTAGCTGCGAAGATCTAATACTTTCAATGCATTTCTTCTGCGAACTTTCGAGGATTACACTTTTATCTTCGAGGATTACACTATTTCCTACTTATTCTTACTAGCTGCGAAGATCTAATACTTTCAATGCATTTCTTCTGCGAACTTTCGAGGATTCTTTTATCTTCGAGGATTACACAATCTCCAACTTATTCTTACTAGCTGCGAAGATCTAATACTTTCAATGCATTTTCTCTGCGAACTTTCGAGGATTACACTATTTCCTACTTATTCTTACTAGCTGCGAAGATCTAATACTTTCAATGAATTTCTTCTGCGAACTTTCGAGGATTCTTTTATCTTCGAGGATTACACTATTTACTACTTATTCTTACTAGCTGCGAAGATCTAATACTTTCAATGCATTTCTTCTGCGAACTTTCGAGGATTACACTATTTACTACTTATTCTTACTAGCTGCGAATTCTAATACTTTCAATGCATTTCTTCTGCGAACTTTCGAGGATTCTTTTATCTTAGAGGATTACACTATTTCCTTCTTATTCTTACTAGCTGCGAAGATCTAATACTTTCAATGCATTTCTTCTGCGAACTTTCGAGGATAACACTATTTCCTTCTTATTCTTACTATCTGCGAAGATCTAATACTTTCAATGCATTTCTTCTGCGAACTTTCGAGGATTCTTTTATCTTCGAGGATTACACAATCTCCAACTTATTCTTACTAGCTGCGAAGATCTAATACTTTCAATGCATTTCTTCTGCGAACTTTCGAGGATTCTTTTATCTTCGAGGATTACACTATTTACTACTTATTCTTACTAGCTGCGAAGATCAAATACTTTCAATGCATTTCTTCTGCGAACTTTCGAGGATTACACTATTTCCTTCTTATTCTTACTAGCTGCGAAGATCTAATACTTTCAATGCATTTCTTCTGCGAACTTTCGAGGATTCTTTTATCTTCGAGGATTACACTATTTACTACTTATTCTTACTAGCTGCGAAGATCAAATACTTTCAATGCATTTCTTCTGCGAACTTTCGAGGATTACACTATTTCCTTCTTATTCTTACTAGCTGCGAAGATCTAATACTTTCAATGCATTTCTTCTGCGAACTTTCGAGGATTACACTATTTCCTACTTATTCTTACTAGCTGCGAAGATCTAATACTTTCAATGCATTTCTTCTGCGAACTTTCGAGGATTCTTTTATCTTCGAGGATTACACTATTTACTACTTATTCTTACTAGCTGCGAAGATCAAATACTTTCAATGCATTTCTTCTGCGAACTTTCGAGGATGCTTTTATCTTCGAGGATCCTACTTATTCTTACTAGCTGCGAAGATCTAATACTTTCAATGCATTTCTTCTGCGAACTTTCGAGGATTCTTTTATCTTCGAGGATTACACTATTTACTACTTATTCTTACTAGCTGCGAAGATCAAATACTTTCAATGCATTTCTTCTGCGAACTTTCGAGGATTACACTATTTCCTTCTTATTCTTACTAGCTGCGAAGATCTAATACTTTCAATGCATTTCTTCTGCGAACTTTCGAGGATTACACTATTTCCTACTTATTCTTACTAGCTGCGAAGATCTAATACTTTCAATGCATTTCTTCTGCGAACCTATCGAGGATTACACTATTTCCTACTTATTCTTACTAGCTGCGAAGATCTAATTCCTTTAACGTATTTCTTCTGCTTCCTTTCGAGGATTCTTTTATCTTCGAGGATTACACTTTTTACTACTTATTCTTACTAGCTGCGAAGAACTAATACTTTCAATGCATTTCTTCTGCGAACTTTCGAGGATTCTTTTATCTTCGAGGATTACACTATTTCCTACTTATTCTTACTAGCTGCGAAGATCTAATACTTTCAATGCATTTCTTCTGCGAACTTTCGAGGATTACACTATTTCCTACTTATTCTTACTAGCTGCGAAGATCTAATACTTTCAATGCATTTTCTCTGCGAACTTTCGAGGATTCTTTTATTTTCGAGGATTACACTATTTCCTACTTATTCTTACTAGCTGCGAAGATCTAATACTTTCAATGCATTTCTTCTGCGAACTTTCGAGGATTCTTTTATCTTCGAGGATTACACTATTTCCTACTTATTCTTACTAGCTGCAAAGATCTAATACTTTCAATGCATTTCTTCTGCGAACGTTCGAGGATTACACTATTTACTACTTTTTCATACTTGCTGCGAAGATCTAATACTTTCAATGCATTTCTTCTGCGAACTTTCGAGGATTACACTATTTCCTTCTTATTCTTACTAGCTGCGAAGATCTAATACTTTCAATGCATTTCTTCTGCGAACTTTCGAGGATACTTTTATCTTCGAGGATTACACTTTCTCCTACTTATTCATACTAGCTGCGAAGATCTAATACTTTCAATGTATTTCTTCTGCGAACTTTCGAGGATTCTTTTATCTTTGAAGATTACACTATTTCCTTCTTATTCTTACTAGCTGCGAAGATCTAATACTTTCAATGCATTTTCTCTGCGAACTTTCGAGGATTCTTTTATCTTCGAGGATTACACTATTTCCTACTCATTCATACTTGCTGCGAAGATCTAATACTTTTAATCCATTTCTTCTGCGAGCTTTCGAGAATTACACTATTTCCTACTTATTCTTATTAGCTGCGAAGATCTAATACTTTCAATGCATTTCTTCTGCGAACTTTCGAGGCTTCTTTTATCTTCGAGGATTACCCTATTTCCTACTTATTCTTACTAGCTGCGAAGATCTAATACTTTCAATGCATTTTCTCTGCGAACTTTCGAGGATTACACTATTTTCAAGGTTTACACTATTTCCTCCTTATTCTTACTAGCTGCGAAGATCTAATACTTTCAATGCATTTCTTCTGCGAACTTTCGAGGATTCTTTTATCTTCGAGGATTACACTATTTCCTACTTATTCTTACTAGCTGCGAAGATCTAATACTTTCAATGTATTTCTTCTGCGAACTTTCGAGGATTCTTTTATCTTTGAAGATTACACTATTTCCTTCTTATTCTTACTAGCTGCGAAGATCTAATACTTTCAATGCATTTTCTCTGCGAACTTTCGAGGATTCTTTTATCTTCGAGGATTACACTATTTCCTACTCATTCATACTTGCTGCGAAGATCTAATACTTTTAATCCATTTCTTCTGCGAGCTTTCGAGAATTACACTATTTCCTACTTATTCTTACTAGCTGCGAAGATCTAATACTTTCAATGCATTTCTTCTGCGAACTTTCGAGGATTCTTTTATCTTCGAGGATTACCCTATTTCCTACTTATTCTTACTAGCTGCGAAGATCTAATACTTTCAATGCATTTTCTCTGCGAACTTTCGAGGATTCTTTTATCTTCGAGGATTACACTATTTCCTTCTTATTCTTACTAGCTGCGAAGATCTAATACTTTCAATGCATTTCTTCTGCGAACTTTCGAGGATTACACTATTTACTACTTATTCTTACTAGCTGCGAAGATCTAATACTTTCAATGCATTTCTTCTGCGAACTTTCGAGGATTCTTTTATCTTCGAGGATTACACTATTTACTACTTATTCTTACTAGCTGCGAAGATCTAATACTTTCAATGCATTTCTTCTGCGAACTTTCGAGGATTCTTTTATCTTCGAGGATTACACTTTTTACTACTTATTCTTACTAGCTGCGAAGAACTAATACTTTCAATGCATTTCTTCTGCGAACTTTCGAGGATTCTTTTATCTTCGAGGATTACACTATTTCCTACTTATTCTTACTAGCTGCGAAGAACTAATACTTTCAATGCATTTCTTCTGCGAACTTTCGAGGATTCTTTTATCTTCGAGGATTACACTATTTCCTTCTTATTCTTACTAGCTGCGAAGATCTAATACTTTCAATGCATTTCTTCTGCGAACTTTCGAGGATTACACTATTTCCTACTTATTCTTACTAGCTGCGAAGATCTAATACTTTCAATGCATTTCTTCTGCGAACTTTCGAGGATTCTTTTATCTTCGAGGATTACACTATTTCCTACTTATTCTTACTAGCTGCGAATATCTAATACTTTCAATGCATTTCTTCTGCGAACTTTCGAGGATTATATTATCTTCTACTTATTCTTACTAGCTGCGAAGATCTAATACTTTCAATGCATTTCTTCTGCGAACTTTCGAGAATTCTTTTATCTTCGAGGATTACACTATTTCCTTCTTATTCTTACAAGCTGCGAAGATCTAATACTTTCAATGCATTTCTTCTGAATACTTTCGAGGATTCTTTTATCTTCGAGGATTACACTATTTCCCACTTATTCTTACTAGCTGCGAAGATCTAATACTTTCAATGTATTTCTTCTGCGAACTTTCGAGGATTCTTTTATCTTCGAGGATTTCACTATTTCCAACTTATTCTTACTAGCTGCGAAGATCTAATACTTTCAATGCATTTCTTCTGCGAACTTTCGAGGATAACACTATTTCCTTCTTATTCTTACTAGCTGCGAAGATCTAATACTTTCAATGCATTTCTTCTGCGAACTTTCGAGGATTCTTTTATCTTCGAGGATTACACTTTCTCCTACTTATTCTTACTAGCTGCGAAGATCTAATACTTTCAATGCATTTTCTCTGCGAGTTTTCGAGGATTACACTATTTCCTACTTATTCTTACTAGCTGCGAAGAACTAATACTTTCAATGCATTTCTTCTGCGAACTTTCGAGGATTCTTTTATCTTCGAGGATTACACTATTTCCTTCTTATTCTTACTAGCTGCGAAGATCTAATACTTTCAATGCATTTTCTCTGCGAACTTTCGAGGATTCTTTTATCTTCGAGGATTACACTATTTCCTACTTATTCATACTAGCTGCGAAGATCTAATACTTTCAATGCATTTCTTCTGCGAACTTTCGAGGATTACACTATTTCCTACTTATTCTTACTAGCTGCGAAGATCTAATACTTTCAATGCATTTCTTCTGCGAACTTTCGAGGATTCTTTTATCTTCGAGGATTACACTATTTCCTTCTTATTCTTACTAGCTGCGAAGATCTTATACTTTCAATGCATTTTCTCTGCGAACTTTCGAGGATTACACTATTTCCTACTTATTCTTACTAGCTGCGAAGATCTAATACTTTCAATGCATTTCTTCTGCGAACTTTCGAGGATTACACTTTTTCCTACTTATTCTTACTAGCTGCGAAGATCTAATACTTTCAATGCATTTCTTCTGCGAACTTTCGAGGATTCTTTTATCTTCGAGGATTACACTATTTCCTACTTATTCTTACTAGCTGCGAAGATCTAATACTTTCAATGCATTTCTTCTGCGAACTTTCGAGGATTCTTTTATCTTCGAGGATTACACTATTTCCTACTTATTCTTACTAGCTGCGAAGATCTAATACTTTCAATGCATTTCTTCTGCGAACTTTCGAGGATTCTTTTATCTTCGAGGATATACACTATTTCCTACTTATTCTTACAAGCTGCGAAGATCTAATACTTACAATGCATTTCTTCTGCGAACTTTCGAGGATAAGACTTTCTCCTACTTATTCTTACTAGCTGCGAAGATCTAATACTTTCAATGCATTTCTTCTGCGAACTTTCGAGGATTCTTATATCTTCGAGGATTACACTAATTCCTACTTATTCTTACTAGCTGCGAAGATCTAATACTTTCAATGCATTTCTTCTGCGAACTTTCGAGGATACTTTTATCTTCGAGGATTACACTATCTCCTACTTATTCTTACTAGCTTCCTCTTTCTAGCCCAATCTACACGCTTTCATTTCATTAAATGGCAATCCTGCATTTATTTTATTTTTAGAACATAATTTCATTATTTCTAAAAATATATTCTTTTTAAACTTTTCTTTATTTAGCATGCTAAATTTAAATTCTATTTTTACTGGCTTATATTCAATCCTATTGTTGATTTCAAAAACTACTATATAAGGGAGATTATTTTTTAATAAATTTTCATTCTTAATCTTACCAAATATTAACATGTCTTCAAAAAATAGTTTTGAAAACTTACAAATGATTGATGAAGATGCTGGTCACAAAAAGAAAGCGTCAAATTACTACTTTTTCCGATTGGTGATAGATAAGGACTTGATTTCCCGTGATTATATCTTTAATAATCTGAAAGCTTTTGAGATTAAGAAAAATGTAGTACGTCCATTTCGCCTTGTTGTCGATGTACAAACTCAATGCGATTACTACCTTAAAGAAATCAATGTTAATGGCGAAGTTATATTTAACGATCAAGTAATGGTGTTCATGGAATTTCTTGAATTAAAGGTAGCATTTAAAGTTGAATTTTATTATTATTATTTTATTTTTTTTTTCAGCCGGACCCATAACTGATCATGAAGGCTTTGGATAATATGATCAAGTTTAAATTCGGCTTTGAATGGATTGCATGCAGTAGATGGAGCTCAACACTTAAGCAACGTTTTAAAGATCGACAAATGAAGTTTTTGGGCGTTTCCTTTAGTGATTTTGAGTAATAATAAATAAAGTAAAATTTGATTTAATCTTACTTTTGTGATTTGAAGTGAAGAAATCGGAACTTGGCTATGGGCCCAGCAATATGAAAAATTTGGAGCTCCAGGAATTGATGACATTCATTTTAGCAGCAAGTCCAAAGAAAAAAGAAAAAACATGTTGGATACCATCAAAAGACTGAGAGATCTGAAGAAAAAGCAACCCAAGTACCGTCTATTGAGACCTTTGATTGTTAAAAAGAAATTCGATGACTGGAGAGATAGTGTTATTGAATGGTGGAATGAATGGACACGAAATCCATACAGCCCAAAAAGACCACAATTATATTTATTTGGCAAATCAGATTCTGGCAAGACAAGCTTCATTGCTGCACTTTTGTGTAAGATAATAATTAAATAATTTAATTCAATTCACTGTTTTATTTTCTTAGCTGTTTATTCTCATCAGATTTTTATGCCTGACAAAGGAAAGTACGAGTGGCAAGATTGGAATCCCTATCAGTATACCCATGTGATTATCGATGAAATGAATCTCCAAGAATACAATAAGAACACTTGGAAGCAAGTTGTTGCTGGGGAAGCATTTCAAACTAGTGTAAAGCATAAGGAGTCAGAGCGTAAACTAGTTCAGTGTCCTATGATTTTTATTTCGAATCACTTGCCAGAGCCTTTCCCGGGAATGGAAACCCGGTTAAAAATCGTCGAATGCGACGAAAAGTCAGTATTCATCAGTGACATTAATGAATATTTAACATGGGACTTTTCAATAAACGAGGAAGATTTGCCATTACAGCCTGATAGGATGGAAATTCATCCGTTTGATTATGTCAGATGGGAAACTGAGCCTAAAAGTCACCTAGAAAAGTTCTCTGACTCTGGATTTCTCCCAGAAACACCAGCGACATCTAGAGACTTTGATAAAATGTCTACAAATTGTAATTTTTTAGTTTTTAATTTAATTAAATTTTTATTCTAACTAATTTCTTTTTATTTTTAGCTGTTCTCACTGTACCAAAAACACCTAGACGAACATTTGATATTGATGAGCGGAGTGAATCAAGTTCTTTTTCTAGTTGTTCGGCGGTGTCAAAGCGAACCATATCGGAGAAATTTGTGAATGAACTCTTCGAGTTATCGAATGTTGAAAGCACGCCAGTTCATAAGAGAAAAAAAATTTCCAGAGCTTTATTTACTTTAGCAAAAAAATGGCAAGTAAAAACAAGTGAATTAACAGACTCTGACGAACATGATAATGAAGTTGATGGTGAAATATTCAATATTTTGACTGATCTCATCGATGATGTGCAAGAGAACCAATAATTTATTTTCTATATATTGTTTTTTTTCTTTAAATTTAAATTCACTTTTTGTCCAAATTATTAAATAAAATTATTTCCAAATGTAAAAAATGTTTTCTTATGCTTTGACAATTACGAAAGTACCATTGTATCGAACAACAAGAGTTGACATTTTTCAGATATTTGAAAATTTGTCTATTGAGCTGCTAGTCGCTCAAGAAGATCATGCCGACATGTACACTGTTCATTATCATATTTTTATTTTTTGTTTAGCCGAAGTAATTTAAGTAGATAAACTGGGATTTGTGATTAATATTAAAAAACATTATTTAGCTATCTTATGATGAGATCTTTTCCATTTTAAAAGAATCATTTGATTTTTCATTTGGCCTTTATTTTGAAAGGTGTCATAATAAAGATGCTTACATTCACTACTCGACAAAAGATGATTTTCAATTTATTTCGAAAAATATTGATCACAAACTTTTTAAGTAAAGTCTAATCTTAAAATTAATAAAATTATTTTAAATTTACTCTTTTTAATTTAAAAGTTTTAATTATGAAATTGTACAATATTGTTTTTCAAAATCAAAATTTGATGACAATGACGAGTTTGTAATTAAAAATAAGCGATTATCCAATTATATTTGTTACCGTTTTAATCAAATTAAAAAACTTTCTCAACCCGTTTATCCGCTTTTTAAATATCAAATTATTAATGCTTTCACAAACTGGCGTCAAAGTGTCATTGAATGGTTCAACAAAAACCTTGACGAAAAAAACAGAAAAGCTTTATTTTTGTATGGCATCAGTGATTCGGGTAAGTCAAGTTTTATCAACAATTTATTCGGACATTTGAAAAATCAGATATTTTTACCTGTTATGAGTCTTGGTATTAACGCTTGGAGTGAATGGGATCCAAAAATATATAATCTGGTTATTATTGATCAAATTGGCTTCAGTCAACGTGATTGTATGGTTTTGAATAAGATTCTGAAAAAGCAAGTCTTTATTGTCAAAAAAAAATACACGAATTTGAAAAAGAATGTATTAGCTAAATGTCCAATCATTCTTATTAGCAATCAAGGTCCTCCGATTGATTTTGATGAAATGATTTGCTCAGTAAAAACTCAAGTCAAATTAGGTAAAATGAATATTAAAAAAGATTTTCGTTTATTGAATTAAATTAATTTTTTTCATTTTTTAATAGAATCAGATGATTTTCTTCAAATAAAAAACTTTGTCATTATCGATCCAAAATCGAAGAAATACTTTTTGTAAAAAACTTATTTGTTTTGTCACAATTAATTCAAATAAAATTAGACAAAATTTTAATTTTTTTTTCTATCAATGTCTTTAAATATTTTTTAAAGACAAATTTAATCGCACTAAAGTAAATTCTTTTTAAATTCATGTTTAATTTTGTCAAAGTCAAATCAGATCAGAGCTTTTAAATATAAATAGAAGTAAAAAAAATTAAAATCGAAACATCTAAAGATTAGAAAAAATATTAAACTTTTAAAATGCCGAAAAGAGTTTTCAAATTGCCCCTAAACTTGGAGATTCAACGACTAACGAATATTTTCAGTCCCCAAATAGCCAAAATGAGCGATGTCAACGATCAGCAAAAGATAAACTTTTTCAATTTGGTTGTTCCAGCTTTGGCCGACCCGAAAATTATCAAAGATTTGTCAGATATGCCAAGATTTGTTTGCAATTTCGAAGAATGCAAAGAAGAAACAAAGTCTTTTGCCAGCAAACAAAAATTTGTCCAGCATCTTAAAATAATGCATGACCAAGAGCTTCCGGGTGGTTGTATGTTCCTTTATCCGAATGATAAAAGTACGGTACCAGGAGGATTTTGGTGTTCAGTGTGCGGTCATCACTATTGCCGTCGAGATCACTTGCAGAATCATATCCGTACAAGTACTCATTGCAAGAATGCAAGTGTTACAGTTCAAAATCCGCTCGAACTTCGTGAACTTGAAATTGAGAATAGACTTGCCATTGAAGGAAGTAGTCTTCCTAAAAGTAACAGTTTTGATTTCAAACGAATAGAATACAAGTCCCTTTTGTCAATTGAGTGGAAGCCGGTTGTGATTGAGCATCATAACAGACTTTTAATTGATAAGCTGAAAGAAAAAAGGGAATCCAAAGGTTGCTTTAACAAAATTGTCAAATCATTTTCAATGATGACATTAAATAAGCGAAAAGATTCGAATGAATTGGCAAGAAAGTCAAAAACGTATCTCAATATCTTTACTTCATTTGACACATCTTTTAACTTTTTAAACAGTCAAAATGATGTACATGTAAAGAATGAACACAATAAAAGGAAACTTGATGACAGTGAAGTTGATGTTAAAAACAAAAAATTAATGGTCGCAAAAGAAGAAAAGAAAGAAGATGAAGAAAGCGATGATGAAATTTTAATTAAAACTTTAATGAACTTTGAAAATAAATATGTTTAGAAAAGATAATTTTTATTTGTTTAATTTTGTATTGCAGTTAACAATGTAATCAAATTCTATTATAGAACATAATTTCATTTTTAATTTAAAATAAATTTTTTTCTAAAGAAAAAGAAAGATGGACAAAAGCTTTTTCCTGATCGACTCAGATAGTGATGATAGCATTATTATCCTCGATAATGAAAAGGTTGAGATTGAAGATCGAAAAAAAAATACCGAACTTAAACGTGATCTTAGTTTTGATACAAAAACAAATGATTCAGTTGAACCGAAAAAACTAAAAAATTCAAATGAAATTAAGCAAACTATCATAGAGTCACTGTGTATATCCAAACCAAGCGGAAGTAAAGTTTATAGCAATAAAGTTGGTGAACTGGGCAGTACAAGGAAATTAAATAATAATCTAACGTTAAGACTCCACGATTTCTACTCAAGTGATGTTAGACTTGATCGTCGACTTTATTTTAATAGAGTCGATTTTGATGACAATGTTGATATACATATTTATGTTGTATGTGAAATTGAGGCTATTTTAGATCTTGTGTGTTCAAAATCAATTATCTATACTACTGAACATTATTATCATCAACTATTTAAGAGAAGAAAATTTGACTCTAGCAATGAATTGTTCAAACAAATGAAGCATGAATATGAAGATGTTTTTGAGAAACAAGATTCATTACAATCAAATACAGAAGATTTTATTTTATTGAAAAGAAACTATGAAAATCAGTTGAAGAATCAAGAAAACGTGTGTAGGTTTCATCTGATGGATTTGAGAAATTTTTGTCAATTTATTTTGGAAACTTATGGTAATAAAACAATTTTACCATGAACTTTAATTTTTTTTTAAATTTTTTCAAATAAAAATTTAATATAAATAAAAACGTTGATTTGTTTTATTAATTTCCAAAAACAAAAATTCAATCTGAAAGAAAAAATGTGCCGCAAAGTCAAAGATGTCAAGCAAGAAGAATTAAATAGGCTAAAAGAAAAATATTCTTATGTTCTTAACGGCCGACTTGAGATGAACGTAATAAAAATTGGAAATTTTGTTGACAAAGTCTTACCAGTTCTTGTTCTCCAATTTCTTGAGCAAGACAATATCCTACGATACAAATGTAATTTTCCTGAATGCTTTCAAAAAAATAAGTCATTTGCATCGAAATCTGGATTTGTTCAGCATCTTTGTTTGAATCATACAAAACAATTGCCTGGAGGTGGTCTGTTTCTACTTCAAAGAAAGGAAAAGACACTTGAAAAAATTAGACAAAAAAGTCTTGTTATTTATAAATGCAAGTATTGTGACAAAATATACAAA
>JAILYF010000279.1:0-44308 GCA_025491095.1 Brachionus asplanchnoidis
CTAGGACGGTCAAGAGTCCTTAGGACGGTCAAGATGTCCTTAGGACGGTAAACAAGTCCTTAGGACGGTCAAAAAGGCCTTAGGACGGTCAAGAAGTCCTTAGGACCGGTCAAGAAGTCCTTAGGACGGTCAAGAAGTCTTTGGATTTTCAAGAAGGCCTTAGGATGTCAAGAAGGCCTTAGGACGGTCAAGAAGTCTTTAGGATGTTCAATAAGGCCTTAGGATGTTCAAGAAGGCCTTAGGACGGTCAAGAAGTCCTTAGGACGGTCATGAAGGCCTTAGGACGGTCAAGAAGTCCTTGGGACCGTCAAGAAGTCCTTAGGACGGTCAAGATGTCCTTACGACGGTCAAGAAGTCCTTAGGACGGTCAAGATGTCCTTAGGACGGTCAAGAAGTCTTAAGGATTTTCAAGAAGGCCTTAGGATGTTCAAGAAGGCCTTAGGACGGTCAAGAAGTCCTTAGTACGGTCAAGAAGGCCTCAGGACGGTCAAGAAGTCCTTAGGATGGTCAAGAAGTCCTTAGGACGGTCAAGAAGTGTTTAAGACGGTCACGAAGTCCTAAGGACTGTCAATAAGTCCTTAGGAAAGTAAAGAAGTCCTTAGGACGGTAAAGAAGTCCTTAGGACGGTCAAGAAGGCCTTAGGACGGTAAAGAAGTTCTTAGGACGTTCAAGAAGTCTTTAGAACGGTCAAAAAGTCCTTAGGACGGTCAAGAAGTCCTTAGGACGGTCAAGAAGTCCTTGGGACGGTCAAGATGTCCTTAGGACGGTCAAGAAGTCCTTAGGACTGTCAAGATGTCCTTAGGACGGTCAAGAAGACCTAAGGACGGTCAAGAAGTCCTTCGGACGGTCAAGAAGGCCTAAGGACTGTCAATAAGTCCTTAGGAAAGTAAAGAAGTCCTTAGG
Organism: Brachionus asplanchnoidis; assembly: GCA_025491095.1. Taxonomy (NCBI): domain Eukaryota; kingdom Metazoa; phylum Rotifera; class Eurotatoria; order Ploima; family Brachionidae; genus Brachionus; species Brachionus asplanchnoidis. Next base: position 904 of record JAILYF010000279.1, read on the forward strand.
ACGGTAAAGAAGTCCTTAGGACGGTCAAGAAGGCCTTAGGACGGTCAACAAGTCCTTGGGACCGTCAAGAAGGCCTAAGGACGGTCAAGAAGTCCTTGGGACGGTCAAGAAGGCCTAAGGACGGTCAAGAAGTCCTTGGGACGGTCAAGATGTCCTTAGGACGGTCAAGAAGTCCTTAGGACTGTCAAGATGTCCTTAGGACGGTCAAGAAGTCCTAAGGACGGTCATGAAGTCCTTTGGACAGTCAAGAAGACCTAAGGACGGTCAAGAAGTCCTTCGGACGGTCAAGAAGGCCTAAGGACGGTCAAGATGTCCTAAGGACGGTCAAGAAGTACTTAGGACGGTCAAGAAGTCCTTAGGACGGTCAAGATGTCTATAGGACGGTCAAGAAGTCCTTAGGACGGTCAAGAAGTCCTTAGGACGGTCAAGATGTCCTAAGGACGGTCAAGATGTCCTTAGGACGGTCAAGATGTCCTTAGGACGGTCAAGAAGTCCTTAGGACGGTCAAGATGTCCTTAGGACGGTAAACAAGTCCTTAGGACGGTCAAAAAGGCCTTAGGACGGTCAAGAAGTCCTTAGGACGGTCAAGAAGCCCTTAGGACGGTCAAGAAGTCTTTAGGATTTTCAAAAATTCTTTAGGTTGTTCAAGAAGGCCTAAGAACGGTCAAGAAGTCCTAAGGACGGTCAAGAAGGCCTTAGGACGGTAAAGAAGTCCTTAGGATGTTCAAGAAGTCCTTAGGACGGTTAAGAAGTCCTTAGGACGGTCAAGAAGTGTTTAAGACGGTCATAAAATCCTTAGGACTGTCAAGAAGTCCTAAGGAAAGTAAAGAAGTCCTGAGGACGGTAAAAAAGTCCTTAGGACGGTCAAGAAGTCCTTAGGACGGTCAAGAAGTCCTTAGGACGGTCAAGAAGTCTTAAGGATTTTCAAGAAGGCCTTAGGATGTTCAAGAAGGCCTTAGGACGGTCAAGAAGTCCTTTGGACGGTCAAGAAGGCCTTAGGACGGTCAAGAAGTCCTTAGGATGGTCAAGAAGTCCTTAGGACGGTCAAGAAGTGTTTAAGACGGTCACGAAGTCCTTAGGACTGTCAATAAGTCCTTAGGAAAGTAAAGAAGTCCTTAGGAAGGTAAAGAAGTCCTTAGGACGGTCAAGAAGGCCTTAGGACGGTCAAGAAGTCCTTAGGACGGTCAAGAAGTCCTTAGGACGGTCAAGATGTCCTTAAGACGGTCAAGAAGTCCTTAGGACGGTCAAGATGTCCTTAGGACGGTAAAGAAGTCCTTAGGACGGTCAAGAAGTCCTTAGGACGGTCAAGAAGTGTTTAAGACAGTCACGAAGTCCTAAGGACTGTCAATAAGTCCTTAGGAAAGTAAAGAAGTCCTTAGGACGGTAAAGAAGTTCTTAGGACGTTCAAGAAGTCTTTAGAACGGTCAAAAAGTCCTTAGGACGGTCAAGAAGTCCTTAGGACGGTCAAGAAGTCCTTAGGACGGTCAAGATGTCCTTAGGACGGTCAAGAAGTCCTTTGGACGGTCAAGATGTCCTTAGGACGGTCAACAAGTCCTTAGGACGGTCAAGATGTCCTTAGGACGGTCAAGAAGTCCTTAGGACGGTCAAGAAGTCCTTAGGACGGTCAAGATGTCCTAAGGACGGTCGTGAAGTCCTTGGGACGGTCAAGAAGTCTTTAGGACGGTCAAGAAGCCCTTAGGACGGTCAAGAAGTCCTTAGGACGGTCAAGAAGTCCTTAGGACGGTCAAGATGTCCTTAGGACGGTCGAGAAGTCCTTAGGACGGTCAAGAAGCCCTTAGGACGGTCAAGAAGTCTTTAGGATGTTCAAAAAGGCCTTAGGATGTTCAAGAAGGCCTTAGGACGCTCAAGAAGTCCTTAGGACGGTCAAGAAGGCCTTAGGACGGTCAAGAAGTCCTTAGGACGGTCAAGAAGTCCTTAGGACGGTCAAGAAGTCTTTAGGATTTTCAAGAAGGCCTTAGGATGTTCAAGAAGGCCTTAGGACGGTCAAGAAGTCCTTAGGACGGTCAAGAAGGCCTTAGGACGGTCAAGAAGTCCTTAGGACGGTCAAGAAGTCCTTTGGACGGTCAAGAAGTGTTTAAGACGGTCACGAAGTCCTAAGGACTGTCAATAAGTCCTTAGGAAAGTAAAGAAGTCCTTAGGACGGTAAAGAAGTCCTTAGGACGGTCAAGATGTCCTTAGGACGGTCAAGAAGTCCTTAGGACTGTCAAGATGTCCTTAGGACGGTCAAGAAGTCCTTAGGACGGTCAAGAAGTCCTTGGGACCGTCAAGAAGTCCTTAGGACGGTCAAGATGTCCTTAGGACGGTCAAGAAGTCCTTAGGACGGTCAAGATGTCCTTAGGACGGTAAAGAAGTCCTTAGGACGGTCAAGAAGTCCTTAGGACGGTCAAGAAGTGTTTAAGACAGTCACGAAGTCCTAAGGACTGTCAATAAGTCCTTAGGAAAGTAAAGAAGTCCTTAGGACGGTAAAGAAGTTCTTAGGACGTTCAAGAAGTCTTTAGAACGGTCAAAAAGTCCTTAGGACGGTCAAGAAGTCCTTAGGACGGTCAAGAAGTCCTTAGGACGGTCAAGAAGTCCTTAGGACGGTCAAGATGTCCTTAGGACGGTCAAGAAGTCCTTTGGACGGTCAAGATGTCCTTAGGACGGTCAACAAGTCCTTAGGACGGTCAAGATGTCCTTAGGACGGTCAAGAAGTCCTTAGGACGGTCAAGAAGTCCTTAGGACGGTCAAGATGTCCTAAGGACGGTCGTGAAGTCCTTGGGACGGTCAAGAAGTCTTTAGGACGGTCAAGAAGCCCTTAGGACGGTCAAGAAGTCCTTAGGACGGTCAAGAAGTCCTTAGGACGGTCAAGATGTCCTTAGGACGGTCGAGAAGTCCTTAGGACGGTCAAGAAGTCCTTAGGACGGTCAAGAAGCCCTTAGGACGGTCAAGAAGTCTTTAGGATGTTCAAAAAGGCCTTAGGATGTTCAAGAAGGCCTTAGGACGCTCAAGAAGTCCTTAGGACGGTCAAGAAGGCCTTAGGACGGTCAAGAAGTCCTTAGGACGGTCAAGAAGTCCTAAGGACGGTCAAGAAGTCTTTAGGATTTTCAAGAAGGCCTTAGGATGTTCAAGAAGGCCTTAGGACGGTCAAGAAGTCCTTAGGACGGTCAAGAAGGCCTTAGGACGGTCAAGAAGTCCTTAGGACGGTCAAGAAGTCCTTTGGACGGTCAAGAAGTGTTTAAGACGGTCACGAAGTCCTAAGGACTGTCAATAAGTCCTTAGGAAAGTAAAGAAGTCCTTAGGACGGTAAAGAAGTCCTTAGGACGGTAAAGAAGTCCTTAGGACGGTCAAGATGTCCTTAGGACGGTAAAGAAGTCCTTAGGACGGTAAAGAAGTCCTTAGGACGGTCAAGATGTCCTTAGGACGGTCAAGAAGTCCTTAGGACTGTCAAGATGTCCTTAGGACGGTCAAGAAGTCCTAAGGACGGTCAAGAAGTCCTTAGGACGGTCAAGAAGTCCTTAGGACGGTCAAGATGTCCTTAGGACGGTCGTGAAGTCCTTGGGACGGTCAAGAAGTCCTTAGGACGGTCAAGAAGCCCTTAGGACGGTCAAGAAGTCCTTAGGACGGTCAAGAAGTCCTTAGGACGGTGAAGATGTCCTTAGGACGGTCGAGAAGTCCTTAGGACGGTCAAGAAGTCCTAAGGACGGTCAAGAAGCCCTTAGGACGGTCAAGAAGTCTTTAGGATGTTCAAAAAGGCCTTAGGATGTTCAAGAAGGCCTTAGGACGCTCAAGAAGTCCTTAGGACGGTCAAGAAGGCCTTAGGACGGTCAAGAAGTCCTTAGGACGGTCAAGAAGTCTTTAGGATTTTCAAGAAGGCCTTAGGATGTTCAAGAAGGCCTTAGGACGGTCAAGAAGTCCTTAGGACGGTCAAGAAGGCCTTAGGACGGTCAAGAAGTCCTTAGGACGGTCAAGAAGTCCTTTGGACGGTCAAGAAGTGTTTAAGACGGTCACGAAGTCCTAAGGACTGTCAATAAGTCCTTAGGAAAGTAAAGAAGTCCTTAGGACGGTATAGAAGTCCTTAGGACGGTCAAGATGTCCTTAGGACGGTCAAGAAGTCCTTAGGACTGTCAAGATGTCCTTAGGACGGTCAAGAAGTCCTAGGACGGTCAAGAAGTCCTTGGGACCGTCAAGAAGTCCTTAGGACGGTCAAGATGTCCTTAGGACGGTCAAGAAGTCCTTAGGACGGTCAAGAAGTCCAAAGGACGGTCAAGAAGCCCTTAGGACGGTCAAGAAGTCTTTAGGATGTTCAAAAAGGCCTTAGGATGTTCAAGAAGGCCTTAGGACGCTCAAGAAGTCCTTAGGACGGTCAAGAAGGCCTTAGGACGGTCAAGAAGTCCTTAGGACGGTCAAGAAGTCCTTAGGACGGTCAAGAAGTCTTTAGGATTTTTCAAGAAGGCCTTAGGATGTTCAAGAAGGCCTTAGGACGGTCAAGAAGTCCTTAGGACGGTCAAGAAGGCCTTAGGACGGTCAAGAAGTCCTTAGGACGGTCAAGAAGTCCTAAGGAAGGTAAAGAAGTCCTTAGGACGGTCAAGAAGGCCTTAGGACGGTCAAGAAGTCCTTGGGACCGTCAAGAAGTCCTTAGGACGGTCAAGATGTCCTTAGGACGGTCAAGAAGTCCTTAGGACGGTCAAGATGTCCTTAGGACGGTAAAGAAGTCCTTAGGACGGTCAAGAAGTCCTTAGGACGGTCAAGAAGTGTTTAAGACAGTCACGAAGTCCTAAGGACTGTCAATAAGTCCTTAGGAAAGTAAAGAAGTCCTTAGGACGGTAAAGAAGTTCTTAGGACGTTCAAGAAGTCTTTAGAACGGTCAAAAAGTCCTTAGGACGGTCAAGAAGTCCTGAGGACGGTCAAGAAGTCCTTAGGACGGTCAAGATGTCCTTAGGACGGTCAAGAAGTCCTTTGGACGGTCAAGATGTCCTTAGGACGGTCAACAAGTCCTTAGGACGGTCAAGATGTCCTTAGGACGGTCAAGAAGTCCTTAGGACGGTCAAGAAGTCCTTAGGACGGTCAAGATGTCCTAAGGACGGTCGTGAAGTCCTTGGGACGGTCAAGAAATCTTTAGGACGGTCAAGAAGCCCTTAGGACGGTCAAGAAGTCCTTAGGACGGTCAAGAAGTCCTTAGGACGGTCAAGATGTCCTTAGGACGGTCGAGAAGTCCTTAGGACGGTCAAGAAGTCCTTAGGACGGTCAAGAAGCCCTTAGGACGGTCAAGAAGTCTTTAGGATGTTCAAAAAGGCCTTAGGATGTTCAAGAAGGCCTTAGGACGCTCAAGAAGTCCTTAGGACGGTCAAGAAGGCCTTAGGACGGTCAAGAAGTCCTTAGGACGGTCAAGAAGTCCTTAGGACGGTCCAAGAAGACTTTAGGATTTTCAAGAAGGCCTTAGGATGTTCAAGAAGGCCTTAGGACGGTCAAGAAGACCTTAGGACGGTCAAGAAGGCCTTAGGACGGTCAAGAAGTCCTTAGGACGGTCAAGAAGTCCTTTGGACGGTCAAGAAGTGTTTAAGACGGTCACGAAGTCCTAAGGACTGTCAATAAGTCCTTAGGAAAGTAAAGAAGTCCTTAGGACGGTCAAGAAGGCCTTAGGACGGTCAAGAAGTCCTTAGGACGGTCAAGAAGTCCTAAGGAAGGTAAAGAAGTCCTTAGGACGGTCAAGAAGGCCTTAGGACGGTCAAGAAGTCCTTGGGACCGTCAAGAAGTCCTTAGGACGGTCAAGATGTCCTTAGGACGGTCAAGAAGTCCTTAGGACGGTCAAGATGTCCTTAGGACGGTAAAGAAGTCCTTAGGACGGTCAAGAAGTCCTTAGGACGGTCAAGAAGTGTTTAAGACAGTCACGAAGTCCTAAGGACTGTCAATAAGTCCTTAGGAAAGTAAAGAAGTCCTTAGGACGGTAAAGAAGTTCTTAGGACGTTCAAGAAGTCTTTAGAACGGTCAAAAAGTCCTTAGGACGGTCAAGAAGTCCTGAGGACGGTCAAGAAGTCCTTAGGACGGTCAAGATGTCCTTAGGACGGTCAAGAAGTCCTTTGGACGGTCAAGATGTCCTTAGGACGGTCAACAAGTCCTTAGGACGGTCAAGATGTCCTTAGGACGGTCAAGAAGTCCTTAGGACGGTCAAGAAGTCCTTAGGACGGTCAAGATGTCCTAAGGACGGTCGTGAAGTCCTTGGGACGGTCAAGAAATCTTTAGGACGGTCAAGAAGCCCTTAGGACGGTCAAGAAGTCCTTAGGACGGTCAAGAAGTCCTTAGGACGGTCAAGATGTCCTTAGGACGGTCGAGAAGTCCTTAGGACGGTCAAGAAGTCCTTAGGACGGTCAAGAAGCCCTTAGGACGGTCAAGAAGTCTTTAGGATGTTCAAAAGGCCTTAGGATGTTCAAGAAGGCCTTAGGACGCTCAAGAAGTCCTTAGGACGGTCAAGAAGGCCTTAGGACGGTCAAGAAGTCCTTAGGACGGTCAAGAAGTCCTTAGGACGGTCAAGAAGACTTTAGGATTTTCAAGAAGGCCTTAGGATGTTCAAGAAGGCCTTAGGACGGTCAAGAAGACCTTAGGACGGTCAAGAAGGCCTTAGGACGGTCAAGAAGTCCTTAGGACGGTCAAGAAGTCCTTTGGACGGTCAAGAAGTGTTTAAGACGGTCACGAAGTCCTAAGGACTGTCAATAAGTCCTTAGGAAAGTAAAGAAGTCCTTAGGACGGTAAGAAGTCCTTAGGACGGTCAAGATGTCCTTAGGACGGTCAAGAAGTCCTTAGGACTGTCAAGATGTCCTTAGGACGGTCAAGAAGTCCTTAGGACGGTCAAGAAGTCCTTGGGACCGTCAAGAAGTCCTTAGGACGGTCAAGATGTCCTTAGGACGGTCAAGAAGTCCTTAGGACGGTCAAGATGTCCTTAGGACGGTAAAGAAGTCCTTAGGACGGTCAAGAAGTCCTTAGGACGGTCAAGAAGTGTTTAAGACAGTCACGAAGTCCTAAGGACTGTCAATAAGTCCTTAGGAAAGTAAAGAAGTCCTTAGGACGGTAAAGAAGTTCTTAGGACGTTCAAGAAGTCTTTAGAACGGTCAAAAAGTCCTTAGGACGGTCAAGAAGTCCTTAGGACGGTCAAGAAGTCCTTAGGACGGTCAAGAAGTCCTTAGGACGGTCAAGAAGTCCTTAGGACGGTCAAGATGTCCTTAGGACGGTCAAGAAGTCCTTTGGACGGTCAAGATGTCCTTAGGACGGTCAACAAGTCCTTAGGACGGTCAAGATGTCCTTAGGACGGTCAAGAAGTCCTTAGGACGGTCAAGAAGTCCTTAGGACGGTCAAGATGTCCTAAGGACGGTCGTGAAGTCCTTGGGACGGTCAAGAAGTCTTTAGGACGGTCAAGAAGCCCTTAGGACGGTCAAGAAGTCCTTAGGACGGTCAAGAAGTCCTTAGGACGGTCAAGATGTCCTTAGGACGGTCGAGAAATCCTTAGGACGGTCAAGAAGTCCTTAGGACGGTCAAGAAGCCCTTAGGACGGTCAAGAAGTCTTTAGGATGTTCAAAAAGGCCTTAGGATGTTCAAGAAGGCCTTAGGACGCTCAAGAAGTCCTTAAGACGGTCAAGAAGGCCTTAGGACGGTCAAGAAGTCCTTAGGACGGTCAAGAAGTCCTTAGGACGGTCAAGAAGTCTTTAGGATTTTCAAGAAGGCCTTAGGATGTTCAAGAAGGCCTTAGGACGGTCAAGAAGTCCTTAGGACGGTCAAGAAGGCCTTAGGACGGTCAAGAAGTCCTTAGGACGGTCAAGAAGTCCTTTGGACGGTCAAGAAGTGTTCAAGACGGTCACGAAGTCCTAAGGACTGTCAATAAGTCCTTAGGAAAGTAAAGAAGTCCTTAGGACGGTAAAGAAGTCCTTAGGACGGTAAAGAAGTCCTTAGGACGGTCAAGATGTCCTTAGGACGGTCAAGAAGTCCTTAGGACTGTCAAGATGTCCTTAGGACGGTCAAGAAGTCCTAAGGACGGTCAAGAAGTCCTTAGGACGGTCAAGAAGTCCTTAGGACGGTCAAGATGTCCTTAGGACGGTCGTGAAGTCCTTGGGACGGTCAAGAAGTCCTTAGGACGGTCAAGAAGCCCTTAGGACGGTCAAGAAGTCCTTAGGACGGTCAAGAAGTCCTTAGGACGGTCAAGATGTCCTTAGGACGGTCGAGAAGTCCTTAGGACGGTCAAGAAGTCCTAAGGACGGTCAAGAAGCCCTTAGGACGGTCAAGAAGTCTTTAGGATGTTCAAAAAGGCCTTAGGATGTTCAAGAAGGCCTTAGGACGCTCAAGAAGTCCTTAGGACGGTCAAGAAGGCCTTAGGACGGTCAAGAAGTCCTTAGGACGGTCAAGAAGTCCTTAGGACGGTCAAGAAGTCTTTAGGATTTTCAAGAAGGCCTTAGGATGTTCAAGAAGGCCTTAGGACGGTCAAGAAGTCCTTAGGACGGTCAAGAAGGCCTTAGGACGGTCAAGAAGTCCTTAGGACGGTCAAGAAGTCCTTAGGAAGGTAAAGAAGTCCTTAGGACGGTCAAGAAGGCCTTAGGACGGTCAAGAAGTCCTTGGGACGGTCAAGAAGTCCTTAGGACGGTCAAGATGTCCTTAGGACGGTCAAGAAGTCCTTAGGACGGTCAAGATGTCCTTAGGACGGTAAGAAGTCCTTAGGACGGTCAAGAAGTCCTTAGGACGGTCAAGAAGTGTTTAAGACAGTCACGAAGTCCTAAGGACTGTCAATAAGTCCTTAGGAAAGTAAAGAAGTCCTTAGGACGGTAAAGAAGTTCTTTGGACGTTCTAGAAGTCTTTAGAACGGTCAAAAAGTCCTTAGGACGGTCAAGAAGTCCTTAGGACGGTCAAGAAGTCCTTAGGACGGTCAAGATGTCCTTAGGACGGTCAAGAAGTCCTTTGGACGGTCAAGATGTCCTTAGGACGGTCAACAAGTCCTTAGGACGGTCAAGATGTCCTTAGGACGGTCAAGAAGTCCTTAGGACGGTCAAGAAGTCCTTAGGACGGTCAAGATGTCCTAAGGACGGTCGTGAAGTCCTTGGGACGGTCAAGAAGTCTTTAGGACGGTCAAGAAGCCCTTAGGACGGTCAAGAAGTCCTTAGGACGGTCAAGAAGTCCTTAGGACGGTCAAGATGTCCTTAGGACGGTCGAGAAGTCCTTAGGACGGTCAAGAAGTCCTTAGGACGGTCAAGAAGCCCTTAGGACGGTCAAGAAGTCTTTAGGATGTTCAAAAAGGCCTTAGGATGTTCAAGAAGGCCTTAGGACGCTCAAGAAGTCCTTAGGACGGTCAAGAAGGCCTTAGGACGGTCAAGAAGTCCTTAGGACGGTCAAGAAGTCCTTAGGACGGTCAAGAAGTCTTTAGGATTTTCAAGAAGGCCTTAGGATGTTCAAGAAGGCCTTAGGACGGTCAAGAAGTCCTTAGGGACGGTCAAGAAGGCCTTAGGACGGTCAAGAAGTCCTTAGGACGGTCAAGAAGTCCTTTGGACGGTCAAGAAGTGTTTAAGACGGTCACGAAGTCCTAAGGACTGTCAATAAGTCCTTAGGAAAGTAAAGAAGTCCTTAGGACGGTAAAGAAGTCCTTAGGACGGTCAAGATGTCCTTAGGACGGTCAAGAAGTCCTTAGGACTGTCAAGATGTCCTTAGGACGGTCAAGAAGTCCTAAGGACGGTCAAGAAGTCCTTAGGACGGTCAAGAAGTCCTTAGGACGGTCAAGATGTCCTTAGGACGGTCGTGAAGTCCTTGGGACGGTCAAGAAGTCCTTAGGACGGTCAAGAAGCCCTTAGGACGGTCAAGAAGTCCTTAGGACGGTCAAGAAGTCCTTAGGACGGTCAAGATGTCCTTAGGACGGTCGAGAAGTCCTTAGGACGGTCAAGAAGTCCTAAGGACGGTCAAGAAGCCCTTAGGACGGTCAAGAAGTCTTTAGGATGTTCAAAAAGGCCTTAGGATGTTCAAGAAGGCCTTAGGACGCTCAAGAAGTCCTTAGGACGGTCAAGAAGGCCTTAGGACGGTCAAGAAGTCCTTAGGACGGTCAAGAAGTCCTTAGGACGGTCAAGAAGTCTTTAGGATTTTCAAGAAGGCCTTAGGATGTTCAAGAAGGCCTTAGGACGGTCAAGAAGTCCTTAGGACGGTCAAGAAGGCCTTAGGACGGTCAAGAAGTCCTTAGGACGGTCAAGAAGTCCTTAGGACGGTCAAGAAGTGTTTAAGACGGTCACGAAGTCCTAAGGACTTTCAATAAGTCCTTAGGAAAGTAAAGAAGTCCTTAGGACGGTAAAGAAGTCCTTAGGATGGTCAAGATGTCCTTAGGACGGTCAAGAAGTCCTTAGGACGGTCAAAATGTCCTTAGGACGGTCAAGAAGTCCTAAGGACGGTCAAGAAGTCCTTAGGACGGTCAAAATGTCCTTGGGACGGTCAAGAAGTCCTTAGGACGGTCAAGATGTCCTTAGGACGGTCAAGATGTCCTTAGGACGGTCAAGAAGTCCTTAGGACGGTCAAGAAGCCCTTAGGACGGTCAAGATGTCTTTAGGATGTTCAAAAAGGCCTTAGGATGTTCAAGAAGGCCTTAGGACGGTCAAGAAGTCCTTAGGACGGTCAAGAAGTCCTAAGGACGGTCAAGAAGTCCTTAGGACGGTCAAGAAGTCCTTAGGACGGTCAAGAAGTCTTAAGGATTTTCAAGAAGGCCTTAGGATGTTCAAGAAGGCCTTAGGACGGTCAAGAAGTCCTTAGGACGGTCAAGAAGGCCTTAGGACGGTCAAGAAGTCCTTAGGATGGTCAAGAAGTCCTTAGGACGGTCAAGAAGTGTTTAATACGGTCACGAAGTCCTAAGGACGGTCAAGAAGCCCTTAGGACGGTCAAGAAGTCTTTAGGATGTTCAAAAAGGCCTTAGGATGTTCAAGAAGGCCTTAGGACGCTCAAGAAGTCCTTAGGACGGTCAAGAAGGCCTTAGGACGGTCAAGAAGTCCTTAGGACGGTCAAGAAGTCCTTAGGACGGTCAAGAAGTCTTTAGGATTTTCAAGAAGGCCTTAGGATGTTCAAGAAGGCCTTAGGACGGTCAAGAAGTCCTAAGGACGGTCAAGAAGGCCTTAGGACGGTCAAGAAGTCCTTAGGACGGTCAAGAAGTCCTTAGGACGGTCAAGAAGTGTTTAAGACGGTCACGAAGTCCTAAGGACTTTCAATAAGTCCTTAGGAAAGTAAAGAAGTCCTTAGGACGGTAAAGAAGTCCTTAGGATGGTCAAGATGTCCTTAGGACGGTCAAGAAGTCCTTAGGACGGTCAAGATGTCCTTAGGACGGTCAAGAAGTCCTAAGGACGGTCAAGAAGTCCTTAGGACGGTCAAGATGTCCTTCGGACGGTCAAGAAGTCCTTAGGACGGTCAAGATGTCCTTAGGACGGTCAAGATGTCCTTAGGACGGTCAAGAAGTCCTTAGGACGGTCAAGAAGCCCTTAGGACGGTCAAGAAGTCTTTAGGATGTTCAAAAAGGCCTTAGGATGTTCAAGAAGGCCTTAGGACGGTAAAGAAGTCCTTAGGACGGTCAAGAAGTCCTTAGGACGGTCAAGAAGTCCTTTGGACGGTCAAGAAGTCCTTAGGACGGTCAAGAAGTCTTAAGGATTTTCAAGAAGGCCTTAGGATGTTCAAGAAGGCCTTAGGACGGTCAAGAAGTCCTTAGGACGGTCAAGAAGGCCTTAGGACGGTCAAGAAGTCCTTAGGATGGTCAAGAAGTCCTTAGGACGGTCAAGAAGTCCTTAGGACGGTCAAGAAGTGTTTAAGACGGTCACGAAGTCATAAGGACTTTCAATAAGTCCTTAGGAAAGTAAAGAAGTCCTTAGGACGGTAAAGAAGTCCTTAGGATGGTCAAGATGTCCTTAGGACGGTCAAGAAGTCCTTAGGACGGTCAAGATGTCCTTAGGACGGTCAAGAAGTCCTAAGGACGGTCAAGAAGTCCTTAGGACGGTCAAGATGTCCTTCGGACGGTCAAGAAGTCCTTAGGACGGTCAAGATGTCCTTAGGACGGTCAAGATGTCCTTAGGACGGTCAAGAAGTCCTTAGGACGGTCAAGAAGCCCTTAGGACGGTCAAGAAGTCTTTAGGATGTTCAAAAAGGCCTTAGGATGTTCAAGAAGGCCTTAGGACGGTCAAGAAGTCCTTAGGACGGTCAAGAAGTCCTTAGGACGGTCAAGAAGTCCTTTGGACGGTCAAGAAGTCCTTAGGACGGTCAAGAAGTCTTAAGGATTTTCAAGAAGGCCTTAGGATGTTCAAGAAGGCCTTAGGACGGTCAAGAAGTCCTTAGGACGGTCAAGAAGGCCTTAGGACGGTCAAGAAGTCCTTAGGACGGTCAAGAAGTCCTTAGGACGGTCAAGATGTCCTTAGGACGGTCAAGAAGTCCTAAGGACGGTCAAGAAGTCCTTAGGACGGTCAAGATGTCCTTCGGACGGTCAAGAAGTCCTTAGGACGGTCAAGATGTCCTTAGGACGGTCAAGATGTCCTTAGGACGGTCAAGAAGTCCTTAGGACGGTCAAGAAGCCCTTAGGACGGTCAAGAAGTCTTTAGGATGTTCAAAAAGGCCTTAGGATGTTCAAGAAGGCCTTAGGACGGTCAAGAAGTCCTTAGGACGGTCAAGAAGTCCTTAGGACGGTCAAGAAGTCCTTTGGACGGTCAAGAAGTCTTAAGGATTTTCAAGAAGACCTTAGGATGTTCAAGAAGGCCTTAGGACGGTCAAGAAGTCCTTAGGACGGTCAAGAAGGCCTTAGGACGGTCAAGAAGTCCTTAGGATGGTCAAGAAGTCCTTAGGACGGTCAAGAAGTCTTAAGGATTTTCAAGAAGACCTTAGGATGTTCAAGAAGGCCTTAGGACGGTCAAGAAGTCCTTAGGACGGTCAAGAAGGCCTTAGGACGGTCAAGAAGTCCTTAGGATGGTCAAGAAGTCCTTAGGACGGTCAAGAAGTCTTAAGGATTTTCAAGAAGGCCTTAGGATGTTCAAGAAGGCCTTAGGACGGTCAAGAAGTCCTTAGGACGGTCAAGAAGGCCTTAGGACGGTCAAGAAGTCCTTAGGATGGTCAAGAAGTCCTTAGGACGGTCAAGAAGTGTTTAAGACGGTCACGAAGTCCTAAGGACTGTCAATAAGTCCTTAGGAAAGTAAAGAAGTCCTTAGGAAGGAAAAGAAGTCCTTAGGACGGTCAAGAAGGCCTTAGGACGGTCAAGAAGTCCTTGGGACCGTCAAGAAGTCCTTAGGACGGTCAAGATGTCCTTAGGACGGTCAAGAAGTCCTTAGGACGGTCAAGATGTCCTTAGGACGGTAAAGAAGTCCTTAGGACGGTCAAGAAGTCCTTAGGACGGTCAAGAAGTGTTTAAGACGGTCACGAAGTCCTAAGGACTGTCAATAAGTCCTTAGGAAAGTAAAGAAGTCCTTAGGACGGTAAAGAAGTTCTTAGGACGTTCAAGAAGTCTTTAGAACGGTCAAAAAGTCCTTAGGACGGTCAAGAAGTCCTAAGGAAAGTAAAGAAGTCCTTAGGACGGTAAAGAAGTCCTTAGGACGGTTAAGAAGTCCTTAGGACGGTCAGGAAGTCCTTAGGACTGTCAAGATGTCCTTAGGACGGTCAAGAAGTCCTAAGGACGGTCAAGAAGTCCTTAGGACGGTCAAGAAGTCCTTAGGACGGTCAAGATGTCCTAAGGACGGTCGTGAAGTCCTTGGGACGGTCAAGAAGTCTTTAGGACGGTCAAGAAGCCCTTAGGACGGTCAAGAAGTCCTTAGGACGGTCAAGAAGTCCTTAGGACGGTCAAGAAGTCCTTTGGACGGTCAAGAAGTCTTTAGGATTTTCAAGAAGGCCTTAGGATGTTCAAGAAGGCCTTAGGACGGTCAAGAAGTCTTTAGGATGTTCAAAAAGGCCTTAGGATGTTCAAGAAGGCCTTAGGACGCTCAAGAAGTCCTTAGGACGGTCAAGAAGGCCTTAGGACGGTCAAGAAGTCCTTAGGACGGTCAAGAAGTCCTTAGGACGGTCAAGAAGTCTTTGGGATTTTCAAGAAGGCCTTAGGATGTTCAAGAAGGCCTTAGGACGGTCAAGAAGTCCTTAGGACGGTCAAGAAGGCCTTAGGACGGTCAAGAAGTCCTTAGGACGGTCAAGAAGTCCTTAGGACGGTCAAGAAGTGTTTAAGACGGTCACGAAGTCCTAAGGACTGTCAATAAGTCCTTAGGAAAGTAAAGAAGTCCTTAGGACGGTAAAGAAGTCCTTAGGACGGTCAAGATGTCCTTAGGACGGTCAAGAAATCCTTAGGACTGTCAAGATGTCCTTAGGACGGTCAAGAAGTCCTAAGGACGGTCAAGAAGTCCTTAGGACGGTCAAGAAGTCCTTAGGACGGTCAAGATGTCCTTAGGACGGTCGTGAAGTCCTTGGGACGGTCAAGAAGTCCTTAGGACGGTCAAGAAGCCCTTAGGACGGTCAAGAAGTCCTTAGGACGGTCAAGAAGTCCTTAGGACGGTCAAGATGTCCTTAGGACGGTCGAGAAGTCCTTAGGACGGTCAAGAAGTCCTTAGGACGGTCAAGAAGCCCTTAGGACGGTCAAGAAGTCTTTAGGATGTTCAAAAAGGCCTTAGGATGTTCAAGAAGGCCTTAGGACGCTCAAGAAGTCCTTAGGACGGTCAAGAAGGCCTTAGGACGGTCAAGAAGTCCTTAGGACGGTCAAGAAGTCCTTAGGACGGTCAAGAAGTCTTTAGGATTTTCAAGAAGGCCTTAGGATGTTCAAGAAGGCCTTAGGACGGTCAAGAAGTCCTTAGGACGGTCAAGAAGGCCTTAGGACGGTCAAGAAGTCCTTAGGACGGTCAAGAAGTCCTTAGGACGGGCAAGAAGTGTTTAAGACGGTCACGAAGTCCTAAGGACTGTCAATAAGTCCTTAGGAAAGTAAAGAAGTCCTTAGGACGGTAAAGAAGTCCTTAGGACGGTCAAGATGTCCTTGGGACGGTCAAGAAGTCCTTAGGACGGTCAAGATGTCCTTAGGACGGTCAAGAAGTCCTAAGGACGGTCAAGAAGTCCTTAGGACGGTCAAGATGTCCTTAGGACGGTCAAGATGTCCTTAGGACGGTCAAGAAGTCCTTAGGACGGTCAAGATGTCCTTAGGACGGTCAAGATGTCCTTAGGACGGTCAAGAAGTCCTTAGGACGGTCAAGAAGCCCTTAGGACGGTCAAGAAGTCTTTAGGATGTTCAAAAAGGCCTTAGGATGTTCAAGAAGGCCTTAGGACGGTCAAGAAGTCCTTAGGACGGTCAAGAAGTCCTTAGGACGGTCAAGAAGTCCTTAGGACGGTCAAGAAGTCTTTAGGATTTTCAAGAAGGCCTTAGGATGTTCAAGAAGGCCTTAGGACGGTCAAGAAGTCTTTAGGATGTTCAAAAAGGCCTTAGCATGTTCAAGAAGGCCTTAGGACGGTAAAGAAGTCCTTAGGACGGTCATGAAGGCCTTAGGACGGTCAAGATGTCCTTACGACGGTCAAGAAGTCCTTAGGACGGTCAAGATGTCCTTAGGACGGTCAAGAAGTCCTTAGGACGGTCAAGAAGTCCTTAGGACGGTCAAGAAGGCCTTAGAACGGTCAAGAAGTCCTTAGGACGGTCAAGAAGGCCTTAGGACGGTCAAGAAGTCCTTAGGACGGTCAAGAAGTCCTTAGGACGGTCAAGAAGTGTTTAAGACGGTCACGAAGTCCTAAGGACTGTCAATAAGTCCTTAGGAAAGTAAAGAAGTCCTTAGGACGGTAAAGAAGTCCTTAGGACGGTCAAGATGTCCTTAGGACGGTCAAGATGTCCTTCGGACGGTCAAGAAGTCCTTGGGACGGTCAAGATGTCCTTGGGACGGTCAAGATGTCCTTAGGACGGTCTAGAAGGCCTTAGGACGGTCAAGAAGTCCTTAGGACGGTCAAGATGTCCTTAGGACGGTCGAGAAGTCCTTAGGACGGTCAAGAAGTCCTTAGGATGGTCAAGAAGTCCTTAGGACGGTCACGAAGTCCTAAGGACTGTCAATAAGTCCTTAGGAAAGTAAAGAAGTCCTTAGGAAGGTAAAGAAGTCCTTAGGACGGTCAAGAAGGCTCAGGACGGTCAAGAAGTCCTTGGGACGGTAAAGAAGTCCTTAGGACGGTCAAGAAGTCCTTAGGACGGTCAAGAAGTGTTTAAGACGGTCACGAAGTCCTAAGGACTGTCAATAAGTCCTTAGGAAAGTAAAGAAGTCCTTAGGACGTTCAAGAAGTCTTTAGAACGGTCAAATAACCCTTAGGACGGTCAAGAAGTCCTTAGGACGGTCAAGAAGTCCTTAGGACGGTCAAGAAGTCCTTAGGACGGTCAAGAAGTGTTTAAGACGGTCACGAAGTCCTAAGGACTGTCAATAAGTCCTTAGGAAAGTAAAGAAGTCCTTAGGACGGTAAAGAAGTCCTTAGGACGGTCAAGATGTCCTTAGGACGGTCAAGATGTCCTTCGGACGGTCAAGAAGTCCTTGGGACGGTCAAGATGTCCTTGGGACGGTCAAGATGTCCTTAGGACGGTCAAGAAGGCCTTAGGACGGTCAAGAAGTCCTTAGGACGGTCAAGATGTCCTTAGGACGGTCAAGAAGTCCTTAGGACGGTCAAGAAGTCCTTAGGATGGTCAAGAAGTCCTTAGGACGGTCACGAAGTCCTAAGGACTGTCAATAAGTCCTTAGGAAAGTAAAGAAGTCCTTAGGAAGGTAAAGAAGTCCTTAGGACGGTCAAGAAGGCTCAGGACGGTCAAGAAGTCCTTGGGACGGTAAAGAAGTCCTTAGGACGGTCAAGAAGTCCTTAGGACGGTCAAGAAGTGTTTAAGACGGTCACGAAGTCCTAAGGACTGTCAATAAGTCCTTAGGAAAGTAAAGAAGTCCTTAGGACGTTCAAGAAGTCTTTAGAACGGTCAAATAACCCTTAGGACGGTCAAGAAGTCCTTAGGACGGTCAAGAAGTCCTTAGGACGGTCAAGATGTCCTTAGGACGGTCAAGAAGTCCTTTGGACGGTCAAGATGTCATTAGGACGGTCAAGAAGTCCTTAGGACGGTCAAGATGTCCTTAGGACGGTCAACAAGTCCTTAGGACGGTCAAGATGTATTTAGGACGGTCAAGAAGTCCTTAGGACGGTCAAGATGTCCTTAGGACGGTCAACAAGTCCTTAGGACGGTCAAGAAGGCCTTAGGACGATCAAGAAGTCTTTACGAAGGTCAAAAAGTCCTAAGGACGGTCAAGATGTCCTTAGGACGGTCGAGAAGTCCTTGGGACGGTCAAGAAGTCCTTAGGACGGTCAAGATGTCCTTAGGTCGGTCGAGAAGTCCTTAGGACGGTCAAGAAGTCCTTAGGACGGTCAAGAAGCCCTTAGGACGGTCAAGAAGTCTTTAGGATGTTCAAGAAGGCCTTAGGACGGTCAAGAAGGCCTCAGGACGTTCAAGAAGTCCTTAGGACGGTCAAGAAGTCCTTAGGACGGTCAAGAAGTCTTTAGGATTTTCAAGAAGGCCTTAGGATGTTCAAGAAGGCCTTAGGACGGTCAAGAAGTCTTTAGGATGTTCAAAAAGGCCTTAGGATGTTCAAGAAGGCCTTAGGACGGTAAAGAAGTCCTTAGGACGGTCATGAAGGCCTTAGGACGGTCAAGATGTCCTTACGACGGTCAAGAAGTCCTTAGGACGGTCAAGATGTCCTTAGGACGGTCAAGAAGTCCTTAGGACGGTCAAGAAGTCCTTAGGACGGTCAAGAAGGCCTTAGAACGGTCAAGAAGTCCTTAGGACGGTCAAGAAGGCCTTAGGACGGTCAAGAAGTCCTTAGGACGGTCAAGAAGTCCTTAGGACGGTCAAGAAGTGTTTAAGACGGTCACGAAGTCCTAAGGACTGTCAATAAGTCCTTAGGAAAGTAAAGAAGTCCTTAGGACGGTAAAGAAGTCCTTAGGACGGTCAAGATGTCCTTAGGACGGTCAAGAAGTCCTTAGGACGGTCAAGATGTCCTTAGGACGGTCAAGAAGTCCTAAGGACGGTCAAGAAGTCCTTAGGACGGTCAAGATGTCCTTAGGACGGTCAAGAAGTCCTTAGGACGGTCAAGATGTCCTTCGGACGGTCAAGAAGTCCTTAGGACGGTCAAGATGTCCTTAGGACGGTCAAGAAGTACTAAGGACGGTCAAGATGTCCTTAGGACGGTCAAGAAGGCCTTAGGACGGTCAAGAAGTCCTTAGGACGGTCAAGAAGTCTTTAGGATGTTCAAAAAGGCCTTAGGATGTTCAAGAAGGCCTTAGGACGGTAAAGAAGTCCTTAGGACGGTCAAGATGTCCTTAGGACGGTCAAGAAGTACTAAGGACGGTCAAGATGTCCTTAGGACGGTCAAGAAGGCCTTAGGACGGTCAAGAAGTCCTTAGGACGGTCAAGAAGTCTTTAGGATGTTCAAAAAGGCCTTAGGATGTTCAAGAAGGCCTTAGGACGGTAAAGAAGTCCTTAGGACGGTCAAGATGTCCTTAGGACGGTCAAGAAGTCCTAAGGACGGTCAAGAAGTCCTTAGGACGGTCAAGATGTCCTTAGGACGGTCAAGAAGTCCTTAGGACGGTCAAGATGTCCTTCGGACGGTCAAGAAGTCCTTAGGACGGTCAAGATGTCCTTAGGACGGTCAAGAAGTACTAAGGACGGTCAAGATGTCCTTAGGACGGTCATGAAGGCCTTAGGACGGTCAAGAAGTCCTTAGGACGGTCAAGAAGTCTTTAGGATGTTCAAAAAGGCCTTAGGATGTTCAAGAAGGCCTTAGGACGGTAAAGAAGTCCTTAGGACGGTCATGAAGGCCTTAGGACGGTCAAGATGTCCTTACGACGGTCAAGAAGTCCTTAGGACGGTCAAGATGTCCTTAGGACGGTCAAGAAGTCCTTAGGACGGTCAAGAAGTCCTTAGGACGGTCAAGAAGGCCTTAGAACGGTCAAGAAGTCCTTAGGACGGTCAAGAAGGCCTTAGGACGGTCAAGAAGTCCTTAGGACGGTCAAGAAGTCCTTAGGACGGTCAAGAAGTGTTTAAGACGGTCACGAAGTCCTAAGGACTGTCAATAAGTCCTTAGGAAAGTAAAGAAGTCCTTAGGACGGTAAAGAAGTCCTTAGGACGGTCAAGATGTCCTTAGGACGGTCAAGAAGTCCTTAGGACGGTCAAGATGTCCTTAGGACGGTCAAGAAGTCCTAAGGACGGTCAAGAAGTCCTTAGGACGGTCAAGATGTCCTTAGGACGGTCAAGAAGTCCTTAGGACGGTCAAGATGTCCTTCGGACGGTCAAGAAGTCCTTAGGACGGTCAAGATGTCCTTAGGACGGTCAAGAAGTACTAAGGACGGTCAAGATGTCCTTAGGACGGTCAAGAAGGCCTTAGGACGGTCAAGAAGTCCTTAGGACGGTCAAGATGTCCTTAGGACGGTCGAGAAGTCCTCAGGACGGTCAAGAAGTCCTTAGGACGGTCAAGAAGCCCTTAGGACGGTCAAGAAGTCTTTAGGATGTTCAAAAAGGCCTTAGGATGTTCAAGAAGGCCTTAGGACGGTCAAGAAGTCCTTAGGACGGTCAAGAAGACCTTAGGACGGTCAAGAAGGCCTTAGTACGGTCAAGAAGTCTTTAGAACGGTCAAGAAGGCCTTAGGACGGTCAAGAAGGCCTTAGGACGGTCAAGAAGTCCTTAGGACGGTCAAGAAGTGTTAAAGATGGTCACGAAATCCTAAGGACTGTCAAGAAGGCCTTAGGACGGTCAAGAAGGCCTTAGTACGGTCAAGAAGTCTTTAGAACGGTCAATAAGGCCTTAGGACGGTCAAGTTGGCCTTAGGACGGTCAAGAAGTCCTTAGGACGGTCAAGAAGTCCTTAGGACGGTCAAGAAGGCCTTAGAACGGTCAAGAAGGCCTTAGAACGGTCAAGAAGTCCTTAGGACGGTCAAGAAGGCCTTAGGACGGTCAAGAAGTCCTTAGGACGGTCAAGAAGTCCTTAGGACGGTCAAGAAGTGTTTAAGACGGTCACGAAGTCCTAAGGACTGTCAATAAGTCCTTAGGAAAGTAAAGAAGTCCTTATGACGGTAAAGAAGTCCTTAGGACGGTCAAGATGTCCTTAGGACGGTCAAGAAGTCCTTAGGACGGTCAAGATGTCCTTAGGACGGTCAAGAAGTCCTTAGGACGGTCAAGATGTCCTTAGGACGGTCAAGAAGTCCTTAGGACGGTCAAGATGTCCTTCGGACGGTCAAGAAGTCCTTAGGACGGTCAAGATGTCCTTAGGACGGTCAAGAAGTCCTAAGGACGGTCAAGATGTCCTTAGGACGGTCAAGAAGGCCTTAGGACGGTCATGAAGTCCTTAGGACGGTCAAGAAGTCCTTAGGACGGTCAAGAAGTGTTTAAGACGGTCACGAAGTCCTAAGGACTGTCAATAAGTCCTTAGGAAAGTAAAGAAGTCCTTAGGACGGTAAAGAAGTCCTTAGGACGGTCAAGATGTCCTTAGGACGGTCAAGAAGTCCTTAGGACGGTCAAGATGTCCTTAGGACGGTCAAGAAGTCCAAAGGACGGTCAAGAAGGCCTTAGGACGGTCTAGAAGTCCTTAGGACGGTCAAGAAGTCCTTAGGATGGTCAAGAAGTCCTTAGGACGGTCAAGATGTCCTTAGGACGGTCAAGAAGTCCTTAGGACGGTCAAGATGTCCTTCGGACGGTCAATAAGTCCTTAGGACGGTCAAGATGTCCTTAGGACGGTCAAGAAGTCCTAAGGACGGTCAAGATGTCCTTAGGACGGTCAAGAAGGCCTTAGGACGGTCAAGAAGTCCTTAGGACGGTCAAGAAGTCCTTAGGACGGTCAAGAAGTGTTTAAGACGGTCACGAAGTCCTAAGGACTGTCAATAAGTCCTTAGGAAAGTAAAGAAGTCCTTAGGACGGTAAAGAAGTCCTTAGGACGGTCAAGATGTCCTTAGGACGGTCAAGAAGTCCTTAGGACGGTCAAGATGTCCTTAGGACGGTCAAGAAGTCCAAAGGACGGTCAAGAAGGCCTTAGGACGGTCAAGAAGTACTTAGGACGGTCAAGAAGTCCTTAGGATGGTCAAGATGTCCTTCGGACGGTCAAGAAGTACTAAGGACGGTCAAGATGTCCTTAGGACGGTCAAGAAGGCCTTAGGACGGTCAAGAAGTCCTTAGGACGGTCAAGATGTCCTTAGGACGGTCGAGAAGTCCTAAGGACGGTCAAGAAGTCCTTAGGACGGTCAAGAAGCCCTTAGGACGGTCAAGAAGTCTTTAGGATGTTCAAAAAGGCCTTAGGATGTTCAAGAAGGCCTTAGGACGGTCAAGAAGTCCTTAGGACGGTCAAGAAGACCTTAGGACGGTCAAGAAGGCCTTAGTACGGTCAAGAAGTCTTTAGAACGGTCAAGAAGGCCTTAGGACGGTCAAGAAGGCCTTAGGACGGTCAAGAAGTCCTTAGGACGGTCAAGAAGTGTTAAAGATGGTCACGAAATCCTTAGGACTGTCAAGAAGGCCTTAGGACGGTCAAGAAGGCCTTAGTACGGTCAAGAAGTCTTTAGAACGGTCAAGAAGGCCTTAGGACGGTCAAGAAGTCCTTAGGACGGTCAAGATGTCCTTAGGACGGTCGAGAAGTCCTCAGGACGGTCAAGAAGTCCTTAGGACGGTCAAGAAGCCCTTAGGACGGTCAAGAAGTCTTTAGGATGTTCAAAAAGGCCTTAGGATGTTCAAGAAGGCCTTAGGACGGTCAAGAAGTCCTTAGGACGGTCAAGAAGACCTTAGGACGGTCAAGAAGGCCTTAGTACGGTCAAGAAGTCTTTAGAACGGTCAAGAAGGCCTTAGGACGGTCAAGAAGGCCTTAGGACGGTCAAGAAGTCCTTAGGACGGTCAAGAAGTGTTAAAGATGGTCACGAAATCCTAAGGACTGTCAAGAAGGCCTTAGGACGGTCAAGAAGGCCTTAGTACGGTCAAGAAGTCTTTAGAACGGTCAATAAGGCCTTAGGACGGTCAAGTTGGCCTTAGGACGGTCAAGAAGTCCTTAGGACGGTCGAGAAGTCCTAAGGACGGTCAAGAAGTCCTTAGGACGGTCAAGAAGTCCTTAGGACGGTCAAGATGTCCTTAGGACGGTCAAGAAGTCCTTAGGACGGTCAAGATGTCCTTAGGACGGTCAAGAAGTCCAAAGGACGGTCAAGAAGGCCTTAGGACGGTCAAGAAGTACTTAGGACGGTCAAGAAGTCCTTAGGATGGTCAAGATGTCCTTCGGACGGTCAAGAAGTACTAAGGACGGTCAAGATGTCCTTAGGACGGTCAAGAAGGCCTTAGGACGGTCAAGAAGTCCTTAGGACGGTCAAGATGTCCTTAGGACGGTCGAGAAGTCCTAAGGACGGTCAAGAAGTCCTTAGGACGGTCAAGAAGCCCTTAGGACGGTCAAGAAGTCTTTAGGATGTTCAAAAAGGCCTTAGGATGTTCAAGAAGGCCTTAGGACGGTCAAGAAGTCCTTAGGACGGTCAAGAAGACCTTAGGACGGTCAAGAAGGCCTTAGTACGGTCAAGAAGTCTTTAGAACGGTCAAGAAGGCCTTAGGACGGTCAAGAAGGCCTTAGGACGGTCAAGAAGTCCTTAGGACGGTCAAGAAGTGTTAAAGATGGTCACGAAATCCTTAGGACTGTCAAGAAGGCCTTAGGACGGTCAAGAAGGCCTTAGTACGGTCAAGAAGTCTTTAGAACGGTCAAGAAGGCCTTAGGACGGTCAAGAAGTCCTTAGGACGGTCAAGATGTCCTTAGGACGGTCGAGAAGTCCTCAGGACGGTCAAGAAGTCCTTAGGACGGTCAAGAAGCCCTTAGGACGGTCAAGAAGTCTTTAGGATGTTCAAAAAGGCCTTAGGATGTTCAAGAAGGCCTTAGGACGGTCAAGAAGTCCTTAGGACGGTCAAGAAGACCTTAGGACGGTCAAGAAGGCCTTAGTACGGTCAAGAAGTCTTTAGAACGGTCAAGAAGGCCTTAGGACGGT
Source organism: Brachionus asplanchnoidis (assembly GCA_025491095.1). Classification (NCBI taxonomy): domain Eukaryota; kingdom Metazoa; phylum Rotifera; class Eurotatoria; order Ploima; family Brachionidae; genus Brachionus; species Brachionus asplanchnoidis. The sequence goes on from JAILYF010000279.1 coordinate 23,886, forward strand.
CAAGAAGGCCTTAGGACGGTCAAGAAGTCCTTAGGACGGTCAAGAAGTGTTAAAGATGGTCACGAAATCCTAAGGACTGTCAAGAAGGCCTTAGGACGGTCAAGAAGGCCTTAGTACGGTCAAGAAGTCTTTAGAACGGTCAATAAGGCCTTAGGACGGTCAAGTTGGCCTTAGGACGGTCAAGAAGTCCTTAGGACGGTCGAGAAGTCCTAAGGACGGTCAAGAAGTCCTTAGGACGGTCAAGAAGCCCTTAGGACGGTCAAGAAGTCCTTAGGACGGTCAAGAAGGCCTTAGGACGGTCAAGAAGTCCTTAGGACGGTCAAGAAGTCCTTAGGACGGTCAAGAAGTGTTTAAGACGGTCACGAAGTCCTAAGGACTGTCAATAAGTCCTTAGGAAAGTAAAGAAGTCCTTATGACGGTAAAGAAGTCCTTAGGACGGTCAAGATGTCCTTAGGACGGTCAAGAAGTCCTTAGGACGGTCAAGATGTCCTTAGGACGGTCAAGAAGTCCTTAGGACGGTCAAGATGTCCTTAGGACGGTCAAGAAGTCCTTAGGACGGTCAAGATGTCCTTCGGACGGTCAAGAAGTCCTTAGGACGGTCAAGATGTCCTTAGGACGGTCAAGAAGTCCTAAGGACGGTCAAGATGTCCTTAGGACGGTCAAGAAGGCCTTAGGACGGTCAAGAAGTCCTTAGGACGGTCAAGAAGTCCTTAGGACGGTCAAGAAGTGTTTAAGACGGTCACGAAGTCCTAAGGACTGTCAATAAGTCCCTAGGAAAGTAAAGAAGTCCTTAGGACGGTAAAGAAGTCCTTAGGACGGTCAAGATGTCCTTAGGACGGTCAAGAAGTCCTTAGGACGGTCAAGATGTCCTTAGGACGGTCAAGAAGTCCAAAGGACGGTCAAGAAGGCCTTAGGACGGTCAAGAAGTCCTTAGGACGGTCAAGAAGTCCTTAAGATGGTCAAGATGTCCTTCGGACGGTCAAGAAGTACTAAGGACGGTCAAGATGTCCTTAGGACGGTCAAGAAGGCCTTAGGACGGTCAAGAAGTCCTTAGGACGGTCAAGATGTCCTTAGGACGGTCGAGAAGTCCTAAGGACGGTCAAGAAGTCCTTAGGACGGTCAAGAAGCCCTTAGGACGGTCAAGAAGTCTTTAGGATGTTCAAAAAGGCCTTAGGATGTTCAAGAAGGCCTTAGGACGGTCAAGAAGTCCTTAGGACGGTCAAGAAGACCTTAGGACGGTCAAGAAGGCCTTAGTACGGTCAAGAAGTCTTTAGAACGGTCAAGAAGGCCTTAGGACGGTCAAGAAGGCCTTAGGACGGTCAAGAAGGCCTTAGTACGGTCAAGAAGTCTTTAGAACGGTCAAGAAGGCCTTAGGACGGTCAAGAAGGCCTTAGGACGGTCAAGAAGTCCTTAGGACGGTCAAGAAGTCCTTAGGACGGTCAAGAAGGCCTTTGAACGGTCAAGAAGTCCTTAGGACGGTCAAGAAGGCCTTAGGACGGTCAAGAAGTCCTTAGGACGGTCAAGAAGTCCTTAGGACGGTCAAGAAGTGTTAAAGATGGTCACGAAATCCTTTGGACTGTCAAGAAGGCCTTAGGACGGTCAAGAAGGCCTTAGTACGGTCAAGAAGTCTTTAGAACGGTCAAGAAGGCCTTAGGACGGTCAAGAAGGCCTTAGGACGGTCAAGAAGTCCTTAGGACGGTCAAGAAGTCCTTAGGACGGTCAAGAAGGCCTTTGAACGGTCAAGAAGTCCTTAGGACGGTCAAGAAGGCCTTAGGACGGTCAAGAAGTCCTTAGGACGGTCAAGAAGTCCTTAGGACGGTCAAGAAGTGTTTAAGACGGTCACGAAGTCCTAAGGACTGTCAATAAGTCCTTAGGAAAGTAAAGATGTCCTTATGACGGTAAAGAAGTCCTTAGGACGGTCAAGATGTCCTTAGGACGGTCAAGAAGTCCTTAGGACGGTCAAGATGTCCTTAGGACGGTCAAGAAGTCCTAAGGACGGTCAAGAAGTCCTTAGGACGGTCAAGATGTCCTTAGGACGGTCAAGAAGTCCTTAGGACGGTCAAGATGTCCTTCGGACGGTCAAGAAGTCCTTAGGACGGTCAAGATGTCCTTAGGACGGTCAAGAAGTCCTAAGGACGGTCAAGATGTCCTTAGGACGGTCAAGAAGGCCTTAGGACGGTCAAGAAGTCCTTAGGACGGTCAAGATGTCCTTAGGACGGTCGAGAAGTCCTTAGGACGGTCAAGAAGTCCTTAGGACGGTCAAGAAGCCCTTAGGACGGTCAAGAAGTCTTTAGGATGTTCAAAAAGGCCTTAGGATGTTCAAGAAGGCCTTAGGACGGTCAAGAAGTCCTTAGGACGGTCAAGAAGGCGTTAGGACGGTCAAGAAGGCCTTAGTACGGTCAAGAAGTCTTTAGAACGGTCAAGAAGGCCTTAGGACGGTCAAGAAGGCCTTAGGACGGTCAAGAAGTCCTTAGGACGGTCTAGAAGTGTTAAAGATGGTCACGAAACCTTAGGACTGTCAGGAAGTCCTTAGGAAAGTAAAGAAGTCCTTAGGACGGTCAAGAAGTCCTTAGGACGGTCAAGAAGTCCTTAGGACGGTCAAGAAGTCCTTAGGACGGTCAAGAAGTCCTTAGGACGGTCAAGAAGTCTTTAGGATTTTCAAGAAGGCCTTAGGATGTTCAAGAAGGCCTTAGGACGGTCAAGAAGTCCTTAGGATGGTCACGAAGTCCTAAGGACTGTCAAGAAGTCCTTAGGAAAGTAAAGAAGTCCTTAGGAAGGTAAAGAAGTTCTTAGGACGTTCAAGAAGTCCTTAGGACGGTAAAGAAGTCCTTAGGACGGTCAAAAAGTCCTTAGGACGGTCAAGAATTCTTTAGGATGTTCAAGAAGGCCTTAGGATGTTCAAGAAGGCCTTAGGACGGTCAAGATGTCCTTAGGACGGTCAAGAAGTCCTTAGGACGGTCAAGATGTCCTTCGGACGGTCAAGAAGTCCTTAGGACGGTCAAGATGTCCTTAGGACGGTCAAGAAGTCCTAAGGACGGTCAAGATGTCCTTAGGACGGTCAAGAAGGCCTTAGGACGGTCAAGAAGTCCTTAGGACGGTCAAGATGTCCTTAGGACGGTCGAGAAGTCCTTAGGACGGTCAAGAAGTCCTTAGGACGGTCAAGAAGCCCTTAGGACGGTCAAGAAGTCTTTAGGATGTTCAAAAAGGCCTTAGGATGTTCAAGAAGGCCTTAGGACGGTCAAGAAGTCCTTAGGACGGTCAAGAAGGCGTTAGGACGGTCAAGAAGGCCTTAGTACGGTCAAGAAGTCTTTAGAACGGTCAAGAAGGCCTTAGGACGGTCAAGAAGGCCTTAGGACGGTCAAGAAGTCCTTAGGACGGTCAAGAAGTGTTTAAGATGGTCACGAAATCCTTAGGACTGTCAAGAAGTCCTTAGGAAAGTAAAGAAGTCCTTAGGACGGTCAAGAAGTCCTTAGGACGGTCAAGAAGTCCTTAGGACGGTCAAGAAGTCCTTAGGACGGTCAAGAAGTCCTTAGGACGGTCAAGAAGTCTTTAGGATTTTCAAGAAGGCCTTAGGATGTTCAAGAAGGCCTTAGGAAGGTCAAGAAGTCCTTAGGACGGTCAAGAAGTCCTTATGATGGTCACGAAGTCCTAAGGACTGTCAAGAAGTCCTTAGGAAAGTAAAGAAGTCCTTAGGAAGGTAAAGAAGTTCTTAGGACGTTCAAGAAGTCCTTAGGACGGTCAAGAAGTCCTTAGGACGGTCAAGAAGTCTTTAGGATTTTCAAGAAGGCCTTAGGATGTTCAAGAAGGCCTTAGGAAGGTCAAGAAGTCCTTAGGACGGTCAAGAAGTCCTTAGGATGGTCACGAAGTCCTAAGGACTGTCAAGAAGTCCTAAGAAAAGTAAAGAAGTCCTTAGGAAGGTAAAGAAGTCCTTAGGACGGTCAAAAAGTCCTTAGGACGGTCAAGAATTCTTTAGGATGTTCAAGAAGGCCTTAGGATGTTCAAGAAGGCCTTAGGACGGTCAAGAAGTCCTTGGGACGGTCATGAAGTCCTTCGGACGGTCAAGAAGGCCTAAGGACTGTCAAGAAGTCCTTAGGACGGTCAAGAAGTCCTTAGGACGATCAAGAAGTCTTTAGGATGTTCAAAAAGGCCTTAGGATGTTCAAGAAGGCCTTAGGACGGTCAAGAAGTCCTTAGGACGGTCAAGAAGTCCTTAGGACGGTCAAGAAGTCTTTAGGATTTTCAAGAAGGCCTTAGGATGTTCAAGAAGGCCTTAGGAAGGTCAAGAAGTCCTTAGGACGGTCAAGAAGTCCTTAGGATGGTCACGAAGTCCTAAGGACTGTCAAGAAGTCCTTAGGAAAGTAAAGAAGTCCTTAGGAAGGTAAATAAGTTCTTAGGACGTTCAAGAAGTCTTTAGAACGGTCAAAAAGTCCTTAGGACGGTCAAAAAGTCCTTAGGACGGTCAAGAATTCTTTAGGATGTTCAAGAAGGCCTTAGGATGTTCAAGAAGGCCTTAGGACGGTCAAGAAGTCCTTGGGACGGTCATGAAGTCCTTCGGACGGTCAAGAAGGCCTAAGAACTGTCAAGAAGTCCTTAGGACGGTCAAGAAGTCCTTAGGACGATCAAGAAGTCTTTAGGACGGTCAAAAAGTCCTAAGGACGGTCAAGAAGTCTTTAGGATGTTCAAAAAGGCCTAAGGATGTTCAAGAAGGCCTTAGGACGGTCAAGAAGTCCTTAGGACGGTCAAGAAGGCCTGAGGACGGTCAAGAAGTCCTTAGGACAATCAAGAAGTCTTTAGGACGGTCATGAAGTCCTTCGGACGGTCAAGAAGGCCTAAGGACGGTCAACAAGTCCTTAGGACGGTCAAAAAGTCCTTAGGACGATCAAGAATTCTTTAGGACGGTCAAAAAGTCCTAAGGACGGTCAAGAAGTCTTTAGGATGTTCAAAAAGGCCTTAGGATGTTCAAGAAGGCCTTAGGACGGTCAAGAAGTCCTTATGACGGTCAAGAAGTCCTTAGGACAATCAAGAAGTCTTTAGGACGGTCAAGAAGTCCTTAGGACGGTCTAGATGTCCTTAGGACGGTCAAGAAGTCCTTAGGACGGTCAAGATGTCCTTAGGACGGTCAAGAAGCGCTTAGGACGGTCAAGAAGTCTTTAGGATGTTCAAAAAGGCCTTAGGATGTTCAAGAAGGCCTTAGGACGGTCAAGAAGTCCTTAGGACGGTCAAGAAGGCCTTAGGACGGTAAAGAAGTCCTTAGGACGGTCAAGAAGTCCTAAGGACGGTCAAGAAGTCCTTAGGACGGTCAAGAAGTCTTTAGGATTTTCAAGAAGGCCTTAGGATGTTCAAGAAGGCCTTAGGAAGGTCAAGAAGTCCTTAGGACGGTCAAGAAGTCCTTAGGATGGTCACGAAGTCCTAAGGACTGTCAAGAAGTCCTTAGGAAAGTAAAGAAGTCCTTAGGACGGTAAAGAAGTCCTTAGGACGGTCAAGAAGGCCTTAGGACGGTCAAGAAGTTCTTAAGACGGTCAAGAAGTTCTTAGAACGTTCAAGAAGTCTTTAGAACGGTCAAAAAGTCCTAAGGACGGTCAAGAAGTCCTTTGGACGGTCAAGAATTCTTTAGGATGTTCAAGAAGGCCTTAGGATGTTCAAGAAGGCCTTAGGACGGTCAAGAAGTCCTTGGGACGGTCATGAAGTCCTTCGGACGGTCAAGAATGCCTAAGGACTGTCAAGAAGTCTTTAGGATGTTCAAAAAGGCCTTAGGATGTTCAAGAAGGCCTTAGGACGGTCAAGAAGTCCTTAGGACGGTCAAGAAGTCCTTAGGAAAATCAAAAAGTCTTTAGGACGGTCAAGAAGTCATTAGGACGGTCAAGATGTCCTTACGACGGACAAGAAGTCCTTAGGACGGTCAAGATGTCCTTAGGACGGTCAAGAAGCGCTTAGGACGGTCAAGAATTCTTTAGGATGTTCAAGAAGGCCTTAGGACGGTCAAGAAGTCCTTGGGACGGTCATGAAGTCCTTCGGACGGTCAAGAAGGCCTAAGGACTGTCAAGAAGTCCTTAGGACGGTCAAGAAGTCCTTAGGACGGTCAAGAATTCTTTAGGATGTTCAAGAAGGCCTTAGGACGGTCAAGAAGTCCTTGGGACGGTCATGAAGTCTTTCGGACGGTCAAGAAGGCCTAAGGACTGTCAAGAAGTCCTTAGGACGGTCATGAAGTCCTTAGGACGATCAAGAAGTCTTTAGGACGGTCAAAAAGTCCTAAGGACGGTCAAGAAGTCTTTAGGATGTTCAAAAAAACCTTAGAAGTTCAAGAAGGCCTTAGGACGGTCAAGAAGTCCTTAGGACGGTCAAGAAGGCCTTAGGACGGTCAAGAAGTCCTTAGGACAATCAAGAAGTCTTTAGGACGGTCAAAAAGTCCTTAGGACGGTCAAGAATTCTTTAGGATGTTCAAGAAGGCCTTAGGACGGTCAAGAAGTCCTTGGGACGGTCATGAAGTCTTTCGGACGGTCAAGAAGGCCTAAGGACTGTCAAGAAGTCCTTAGGACGGTCATGAAGTCCTTAGGACGATCAAGAAGTCTTTAGGACGGTCAAAAAGTCCTAAGGACGGTCAAGAAGTCTTTAGGATGTTCAAAAAAAACCTTAGAAGTTCAAGAAGGCCTTGGGACGGTCATGAAGTCTTTCGGACGGTCAAGAAGTCCTTAGGACGGTCAAGAAGGCCTTAGGACGGTCAAGAAGTCCTTAGGACAATCAAGAAGTCTTTAGGACGGTCAAAAAGTCCTAAGGACGGTCAAGAAGTCATTAGGACGGTCAAGAAGTCCTTAAAATGGTCAAGAAGTCCTTAGGACGGTCAAGAAGTCTTTAGAACGGTCAAAAAGTCCTTAGGACGGTCAAGAAGTCCTTAGGACGGTCAAGAAGTCCTTAGGACGGTCAAGAAGGCCTTAGGACGGTCAAGAAGTCCTTAGGACAATCAATAAGTCTTTAGGACGGTCAAAAAGTCCTAAGGACGGTCAAGAAGTCATTAGGACGGTCAAGAAGTCCTTAAAATGGTCAAGAAGTCCTTAGGACGGTCATGAAGTCCTTAGGACGATCAAGAAGTCTTTAGGACGGTCAAAAAGTCCTAAGGACGGTCAAGAAGTCTTTAGGATGTTCAAAAAAACCTTAGAAGTTCAGAAAGGCCTTAGGACGGTCAAGAAGTCCTTAGGACGGTCAAGAAGGCCTTAGGACGGTCAAGAAGTCCTTAGGACAATCAAGAAGTCTTTAGGACGGTCAAGAAGTCATTAGGACGGTCAAGAAGTCCTTAAAATGGTCAAGAAGTCCTTAGGACGGTCAAGAAGTCTTTAGAACGGTCAAAAAGTCCTTAGGACGGTCAAGAAGTCCTTAGGACGGTCAAGAAGTCCTTAGGACGGTCAAGAAGTCCTTAGGACGGTCAAGAAGGCCTTAGGACGGTCAAGAAGTCCTTAGGACAATCAATAAGTCTTTAGGACGGTCAAAAAGTCCTAAGGACGGTCAAGAAGTCATTAGGACGGTCAAGAAGTCCTTAAAATGGTCAAGAAGTCCTTAGGACGGTCAAGAAGTCTTTAGAACGGTCAAAAAGTCCTTAGGACTGTCAAGAAGTCCTTAGGATGTTCAAAAAGGCCTTAGGATGTTCAAGAAGGCCTTAGGACGGTCAAGAAGTCCTTAGGACGGTCAAGAAGGCCTTAGGACGGTCAAGAAGTCCTTAGGACGGTCAAGAAGGCCTTAGGACGGTCAAGAAGTCCTTAGGACAATCAAGAAGTCCTTAGGACGGTCAAAAAGTCCTTAGGACGGTCAAGAATTCTTTAGGATGTTCAAGAAGGCCTTAGGATGTTCAAGAAGTCCTTAGGACGGTCATGAAGTCCTTAGGACGATCAAGAAGTCTTTAGGACGGTCAAAAAGTCCTAAGGACGGTCAAGAAGTCTTTAGGATGTTCAAAAAAACCTTAGAAGTTCAGAAAGGCCTTAGGACGGTCAAGAAGTCCTTAGGACGGTCAAGAAGGCCTTAGGACGGTCAAGAAGTCCTTAGGACAATCAAGAAGTCTTTAGGACGGTCAAGAAGTCATTAGGACGGTCAAGAAGTCCTTAAAATGGTCAAGAAGTCCTTAGGACGGTCAAGAAGTCTTTAGAACGGTCAAAAAGTCCTTAGGACGGTCAAGAAGTCCTTAGGACGGTCAAGAAGTCCTTAGGACGGTCAAGAAGTCCTTAGGACGGTCAAGAAGGCCTTAGGACGGTCAAGAAGTCCTTAGGACAATCAATAAGTCTTTAGGACGGTCAAAAAGTCCTAAGGACGGTCAAGAAGTCATTAGGACGGTCAAGAAGTCCTTAAAATGGTCAAGAAGTCCTTAGGACGGTCAAGAAGTCTTTAGAACGGTCAAAAAGTCCTTAGGACTGTCAAGAAGTCCTTAGGATGTTCAAAAAGGCCTTAGGATGTTCAAGAAGGCCTTAGGACGGTCAAGAAGTCCTTAGGACGGTCAAGAAGGCCTTAGGACGGTCAAGAAGTCCTTAGGACGGTCAAGAAGGCCTTAGGACGGTCAAGAAGTCCTAAGGACAATCAAGAAGTCCTTAGGACGGTCAAAAAGTCCTTAGGACGGTCAAGAATTCTTTAGGATGTTCAAGAAGGCCTTAGGATGTTCAAGAAGGCCTTAGGACGGTCAAGAAGTCCTTGGGACGGTCATGAAGTCCTTCGGACGGTCAAGAAGGCCTAAGGACTGTCAAGAAGTCCTTAGGACGGTCAAGAAGTCCTTAGGACGATCAAGAAGTCTTTAGGACGGTCAAAAAGTCCTAAGGACGGTCAAGAAGTCTCTAGGATGTTCAAAAAGGCCTTAGGATGTTCAAGAAGGCCTTAGGACGGTCAAGAAGTCCTTAGGACGGTAAAGAAGGCCTTAGGACGGTCAAGAAGTCCTTAGGACAATCAAGAAGTCTTTAGGACGGTCATGAAGTCCTTCGGACGGTCAAGAAGGCCTAAGGACGGTCAAGAAGTCCTTAGGACGGTCAAGAAGTCCTTAGGACGATCAAGAAGTCTTTAGGACGGTCAAAAAATCCTAATGACGGTCAAGAAATCTTTAGAACGGTCAAAAAGTCCTTAGGACGGTCAAGAAGTCCTTAGGACGGTCAAGAAGTCCTTAGGACGGTCAAGAAGTCCTTAGGACGGTCAAGAAGGCCTTAGGACGGTCAAGAAGTCCTTAGGACAATCAATAAGTCTTTAGGACGGTCAAAAAGTCCTAAGGACGGTCAAGAAGTCATTAGGACGGTCAAGAAGTCCTTAAAATGGTCAAGAAGTCCTTAGGACGGTCAAGAAGTCTTTAGAACGGTCAAAAAGTCCTTAGGACGGTCAAGAAGTCCTTAGGACGGTCAAGAAGTCCTTAGGACGGTCAAGAAGTCCTTAGGACAATCAAGAAGTCTTTAGGACGGTCAAAAAGTCCTAAGGACGGTCAAGAAGTCATTAGGATGTTCAAAAAGGCCTGAGAAGTTCAAGAAGGACTTAGGACGGTCAAGAAGTCCTTAGGACGGTCAAGAAGGCCTTAGGACGATCAAGAAGTCTTTACGACGGTCAAAAAGTCCTAAGGACGGTCAAGAAGTCTTTAGGGTGTTCAAAAAGGCCTTAGAAGTCCAAGAAGGCCTTAGGACGGTCAAGAAGTCCTTAGGACGGTCAAGAAGGCCTTAGGACGGTCAAGAAGTCCTTAGGACAATCAAGAAGTCTTTAGGACGGTCAAAAAGTCCTAAGGACGGTCAAGAAGTCATTAGGACGGTCAAGAAGTCCTTAAAATGGTCAAGAAGTCCTTAGGACGGTCAAGAAGTCTTTAGAACGGTCAAAAAGTCCTTAGGACGGTCAAGAAGTCCTTAGGACGGTCAAGAAGTCTTTAGGATGTTCAAGAAGGCCTTAGGACGGTCAAGAAGTCCTTGGGACGGTCATGAAGTCCTTCGGACGGTCAAGAAGGCCTAAGGACGGTCAAGAAGTCCTTAGGACGATCAAGAAGTCTTTAGGACGGTCAAAAAGTCCTAAGGACGGTCAAGAAGTCATTAGGACGGTCTAGAAGTCCTAAAAATGGTCAAGAAGTCCTTAGGACGGTCAAGAAGTCTTTAGAACGGTCAAAAAGTCCTTAGGACGGTCAAGAAGTCCTTAGGACGGTCAAGAAGTCTTTAGGATGTTCAAGAAGGACTTAGGATGTTCAAGAAGGCCTTAGGACGGTCAAGAAGTCCTTGGGACGGTCATGAAGTCCTTCGGACGGTCAAGAAGGCCTAAGGACGGTCAAGAAGTCCTTAGGACGGTCAAGAAGTCCTTAGGACGATAAAGAAGTCCTTAGGACGGTCAAGAAGTCCTTAGGATGTTCAAAAAGGCCTTAGGATGTTCAAGAAGGCCTTAGGACGGTCAAGAAGTCCTTAGGACGGTCAAGAAGTCCTTAGGACAATCAAGAAGTCTTTAGGACGGTCAAAAAGTCCTAAGGACGGTCAAGAAGTCTTTAGGATGTTCAAAAAGGCCTTAGAAGTTCAAGAAGGCCTTAGGACGGTCAAGAAGTCCTTAGGACGGTCAAGAAGGCCTTAGGACGGTCAAGAAGTCCTTAGGACAATCAAGAAGTCTTTAGGACGGTCAAAAAGTCCTAAGGACGGTCAAGAAGTCATTAGGACGGTCAAGAAGTCCTTAAAATGGTCAAGAAGTCCTTAGGACGGTCAAGAAGTCTTTAGAACGGTCAAAAAGTCCTTAGGACGGTCAAGAAGTCCTTAGGACGGTCAAAAAGTCTTTAGGATGTTCAAGAAGGCCTAAGGACGGTCAAGAAGTCCTTGGGACGGTCATGAAGTCCTTCGGACGGTCAAGAAGGCCTAAGGACGGTCAAGAAGTCCTTAGGACGGTCAAGAAGTCCTTAGGACGATCAAGAAGTCTTTAGGACGGTCAAGAAGTCCTTAGGACGGTCAAGAAGTCTTTAGGATGTTCAAGAAGGACTTAGGATGTTCAAGAAGGCCTTAGGACGGTCAAGAAGTCCTTGGGACGGTCATGAAGTCCTTCGGACGGTCAAGAAGGCCTAAGGACGGTCAAGAAGTCCTTAGGACGATCAAGAAGTCTTTAGGACGGTCAAAAAGTCCTAAGGACGGTCAAGAAGTCCTTAGGATGTTCAAAAAGGCCTTAGGCTGTTCAAGAAGGCCTTAGGACGGTCAAGAAGTCCTTATGACAATCAAGAAGTCTTTAGGACGGTCAAAAAGTCCTAAGGACGGTCAAGAAGTCATTAGGATGTTCAAAAAGGCCTTAGGACAATCAAAAGTCTTTACGACGGTCAAAAAGTCCTAAGGACGGTCAAGAAGTCTTTAGGATGTTCAAAAAGGCCTTAGAAGTTCAAGAAGGACTTAGGACGGTCAAGAAGGCCTTAGGACGGTCAAGAAGTCCTTAGGACAATCAAGAAGTCTTTAGGACGGTCAAAAAGTCCTAAGGACGGTCAAGAAGTCATTAGGACGGTCAAGAAGTCCTTAAAATGGTCAAGAAGTCCTTAGGACGGTCAAGAAGTCCTTAGGACGGTCAAGAAGTCCTTAGGACGGTCAAGAAGTCCTTAGGACGGTCAAAAAGTCTTTAGGATGTTCAAGAAGGCCTTAGGATGTTCAAGAAGGCCTTGGGACGGTCATGAAGTCATTCGGACGGTCAAGAAGGCCTAAGGACGGTCAAGAAGTCCTTAGGACGGTCAAGAAGTCCTTAGGACGATCAAGAAGTCTTTAGGACGGTCAAAAAGTCCTAAGGACGGTCAAGAAGTCCTTAGGACAATCAAGAAGTCTTTAGGACGGTCAAAAAGTCCTAAGGACGGTCAAGAAGTCATTAGGACGGTCAAGAAGTCCTTAAAATGGTCAAGAAGTCCTTAGGACGGTCAAGAAGTCCTTAGGACGGTCAATAAGTCCTTAGGACGGTCATGAAGTCCTTAAGACGGTCATGAAGTCCTTAAGACGGTCATGAAGTCCTTAAGACGGTCATGAAGTCCTAAGGACGGTAAAGAAGTCCTTCGGACGGTCAAAAAGGCCTTAGGACGGTCAAGAAGATCTAAGGACGGTCAAGAAGTTCTTAGGACGTTCAAGAAGTCTTTAGAACGGTCAAAAAGTCCTTAGGACGGTCAAGAAGTCCTTAGGACGGTCAAGAAGTCCTTAGGACGGTCAAGAAGTTTTTAGGATGTTCAAGAAGGCTTAGGATGTTCAAGAAGGCCTTAGGACGGTCAAGAAGTCCTTGAGACGGTCATGAAGTCCTTCGGACGGTCAAGAAGGCCTTAGGACGGTCAAGAAGTCCTTAGGACGGTCAAGAAGTCCTTAGGACGATCAAGAAGTCTTTAGGACGGTCAAAAAGTCCTAAGGACGGTCAAGAAGTCTTTAGGATGTTCAAAAAGGCCTTAGGATGTTCAAGAAGGCCTTAGGACGGTCAAGAAGTCCTTAGGACGGTCAAGAAGGCCTTAGGACGGTCAAGAAGTCCTTAGGACGGTCAAGAAGTCTTTAGGACGGTCAAGAAGTGTTTAAGACGGTCACGAAGTCCTAAGGACCGTCAAGAAGTCCTTAGGAAAGTAAAGAAGTCCTTAGGACGGTAAAGAAGTCCTTAGGACGTTAAAGAAGTCTTTAGAACGGTCAAAAAGTCCTTAGGACGGTCAAGAAGTCTTTAGGACGGTCAAAAAGTCCTAAGGACGGTCAAGAAGTCTTTAGGATGTTCAAAAAGGCCTTAGGATGTTCAAGAAGGCCTTAGGACGGTCAAGAAGTCCTTAGGACGGTCATGTAGTCCTTAGGACGGTCAAGAACGCCTTAGAACGGTCAAGAAGTCCTTAGGACGGTCAAGAAGTCCTTAGGACGGTCAAGAAGTCCTTAGGACGGTCATGAAGTCCTTCGGACGGTCAAGAAGGCCTTAGGACGGTCAAGAAGTCCTTAGGACGGTCAAGAAGTCCTTAGGACGATCAAGAAGTCTTTAGGACGGTCAAAAAGTCCTAAGGACGGTCAAGAAGTCTTTAGGATGTTCAAAAAGGCCTTAGGATGTTCAAGAAGGCCTTAGGACGGTCAAGAAGTCCTTAGGACGGTCAAGAAGGCCTTAGGACGGTCAAGAAGTCCTTAGGACGGTCAAGAAGTCTTTAGGACGGTCAAGAAGTGTTTAAGACGGTCACGAAGTCCTAAGGACCGTCAAGAAGTCCTTAGGAAAGTAAAGAAGTCCTTAGGACGGTAAAGAAGTCCTTAGGACGTTCAAGAAGTCTTTAGAACGGTCAAAAAGTCCTTAGGACGGTCAAGAAGTCTTTAGGACGGTCAAAAAGTCCTAAGGACGGTCAAGAAGTCTTTAGGATGTTCAAAAAGGCCTTAGGATGTTCAAGAAGGCCTTAGGACGGTCAAGAAGTCCTTAGGACGGTCATGTAGTCCTTAGGACGGTCAAGAACGCCTTAGAACGGTCAAGAAGTCCTTAGGACGGTCAAGAAGTCCTTAGGACGGTCAAGAAGTCCTTAGGACGGTCAAGAAGTTCTTAGAACGGTCAAGAATTTCTTAGGACGGTCAAGAAGCCCTTAGGACAGTCAAGAAAGCCTTAGGACGGTCAAGAAGGCCTTAGGACGGTCAAGAAGTCCTTAGGACAATCAATAAGTCTTTAGGACGGTCAAAAAGTCCTAAGGACGGTCAAGAAGTCATTAGGACGGTCAAGAAGTCCTTAAAATGGTCAAGAAGTCCTTAGGACGGTCAAGAAGTCTTTAGGACGGTCAAAAAGTCCTAAGGACGGTCAAGAAGTCTTTAGGATGTTCAAAAAGGCCTTAGGATGTTCAAGAAGGCCTTAGGACGGTCAAGAAGTCCTTAGGACGGTCATGTAGTCCTTAGGACGGTCAAGAACGCCTTAGAACGGTCAAGAAGTCCTTAGGACGGTCAAGAAGTCCTTAGGACGGTCAAGAAGTCCTTAGGACGGTCATGAAGTCCTTCGGACGGTCAAGAAGGCCTTAGGACGGTCAAGAAGTCCTTAGGACGGTCAAGAAGTCCTTAGGACGATCAAGAAGTCTTTAGGACGGTCAAAAAGTCCTAAGGACGGTCAAGAAGTCTTTAGGATGTTCAAAAAGGCCTTAGGATGTTCAAGAAGGCCTTAGGACGGTCAAGAAGTCCTTAGGACGGTCAAGAAGGCCTTAGGACGGTCAAGAAGTCCTTAGGACGGTCAAGAAGTCTTTAGGACGGTCAAGAAGTGTTTAAGACGGTCACGAAGTCCTAAGGACCGTCAAGAAGTCCTTAGGAAAGTAAAGAAGTCCTTAGGACGGTAAAGAAGTCCTTAGGACGTTCAAGAAGTCTTTAGAACGGTCAAAAAGTCCTTAGGACGGTCAAGAAGTCTTTAGGACGGTCAAAAAGTCCTAAGGACGGTCAAGAAGTCTTTAGGATGTTCAAAAAGGCCTTAGGATGTTCAAGAAGGCCTTAGGACGGTCAAGAAGTCCTTAGGACGGTCATGTAGTCCTTAGGACGGTCAAGAACGCCTTAGAACGGTCAAGAAGTCCTTAGGACGGTCAAGAAGTCCTTAGGACGGTCAAGAAGTCCTTAGGACGGTCAAGAAGTTCTTAGAACGGTCAAGAATTTCTTAGGACGGTCAAGAAGCCCTTAGGACAGTCAAGAAAGCCTTAGGACGGTCAAGAAGGCCTTAGGACGGTCAAGAAGTCCTTAGGACAATCAATAAGTCTTTAGGACGGTCAAAAAGTCCTAAGGACGGTCAAGAAGTCATTAGGACGGTCAAGAAGTCCTTAAATGGTCAAGAAGTCCTTAGGACGGTCAAGAAGTCTTTAGAACGGTCAAAAAGTCCTTAGGACGGTCAAGAAGTCCTTAGGACGGTCAAGAAGTCTTTAGGATGTTCAAGAAGGACTTAGGGTGTTCAAGAAGGCCTTAGGACGGTCAAGAAGTCCTTGGGACGGTCATGAAGTCCTTCGGACGGTCAAGAAGGCCTAAGGACGGTCAAGAAGTCTTTAGAACGGTCAAAAAGTCCTTAGGACGGTCAAGAAGTCCTTAGGATGTTCAAAAAGGCCTTAGGATGTTCAAGAAGGCCTGAGGACGGTCAAGAAGTCCTTAGGACGGTCAAGAAGTCCTTAGGACAATCAAGAAGTCTTTAGGACGGTCAAAAAGTCCTAAGGACGGTCAAGAAGTCATTAGGATGTTCAAAAAGGCCTGAGAAGTTCAAGAAGGCCTTAGGACGATCAAGAAGTCTTTACGACGGTCAAGAAGGCCTTAGGACGGTCAAGAAGTCCTTAGGACAATCAAGAATGCCTTAGGACGGTCAAGAAGTCTTTAGAACGGTCAAAAAGTCCTTAGGACGGTCAAGAAGTCCTTAGGACGGTCAAAAAGTCTTTAGGATGTTCAAGAAGGCCTCAGGATGTTCAAGAAGGCCTTAGGACGGTCAGGAAGTCCTTAGGACTGTCAAGAAGGCCTTAGGACGGTCAAGAAGTCTTTAGAACGGTAAAAAAGTCCTTAGGACGGTCAAGAAGTCCTTAGGACAATCAAGAAGTCTTTAGGACGGTCAAAAAGTCCTAAGGACGGTCAAGAAGTCATTAGGACGGTCAAGAAGTCCTTAAAATGGTCAAGAAGTCCTTAGGACGGTCAAGAAGTCTTTAGAACGGTCAAAAAGTCCTTAGGACGGTCAAGAAGTCCTTAGGACGGTCAAAAAGTCTTTAGGATGTTCAAGAAGGCCTTAGGATGTTCAAGAAGGCCTTAGGACGGTCAAGAAGTCCTTGGGACGGTCATGAAGTCCTTCGGACGGTCAAGAAGGCCTAAGGACGGTCAAGAAGTCCTTAGGACGGTCAAGAAGTCCTTAGGACGATCAAGAAGTCTTTAGGACGGTCAAAAAGTCCTAAGGACGGTCAAGAAGTCATTAGGACGGTCAAGAAGTCCTTAAAATGGTCAAGAAGTCCTAAGGACGGTCAAGAAGTCCTTAGGACGGTCAAAAAGTCCTTAGGACGGTCAAGAAGTCCTTAGGACGGTCAAGAAGTCTTTAGGATGTTCAAGAAGGCCTTAGGATGTTCAAGAAGGCCTTAGGACGGTCAAGAAGTCCTTGGGACGGTCATGAAGTCCTTCGGACGGTCAAGAAGGCCTAAGGACGGTCAAGAAGTCCTTAGGACGGTCAAGAAGTCCTTAGGACGATCAAGAAGTCTTTAGGACGGTCAAAAAGTCCTAAGGACGGTCAATAAGTCCTTAGGATGTTCAAAAAGGCCTAAGGATGTTCAAGAAGGCCTTAGGACGGTCAAGAAGTCCTTAGGACGGTCAAGAAGTCCTTAGGACAATCAAGAAGTCTTTAGGACGGTCAAAAAGTCCTAAGGACGGTCAAGAAGTCATTAGGATGTTCAAAAAGGCCTTAGGATGTTCAAGAAGGCCTTAGGACGGTCAAGAAGTCCTTAGGACGGTCAAGAAGTCCTTAGGACAATCAAGAAGTCTTTAGGACGGTCAAAAAGTCCTAAGGACGGTCAAGAAGTCATTAAGATGTTCAAAAAGGCCTGAGAAGTTCAAGAAGGCCTTAGGACGGTCAAGAAGTCCTTAGGACGGTCAAGAAGACCTTAGGACGATCAAGAAGTCTTTACGACGGTCAAGAAAGCCTTAGGACGGTCAAGAAGTCCTTAGGACAATCAAGAAGTCTTTAGGACGGTCAAAAAGTCCTAAGGACGGTCAAGAAGTCATTAGGACGGTCAAGAAGTCCTTAAAATGGTCAAGAAGTCCTTAGGACGGTCAAGAAGTCTTTAGAACGGTCAAAAGTCCTTAGGACGGTCAAGAAGTCCTTAGGACGGTCAAAAAGTCTTTAGGATGTTCAAGAAGGTTTTAGGATGTTCAAGAAGGCCTTAGGACGGTCAAGAAGTCCTTGGGACGGTCATGAAGGCCTTAGGACGGTCAAGAAGTCCTTAGGACGGTCAAGAAGGCCTTAGGACGGTCAAGAAGTCCTTAGGACGGTCAAGAAGGCCTTAGGACGGTCAAGAAGTCCTTAGGACAATCAAGAAGTCTTTAGGACGGTCAAAAAGTCCTAAGGACGGTCAAGAAGTCATTAGGACGGTCAAGAAGTCCTTAAAATGGTCAAGAAGTCCTTAGGACGGTCAAGAAGTCTTTAGAACGGTCAAAAGTCCTTAGGACGGTCAAGAAGTCCTTAGGACGGTCAAGAAGTCCTTGGGACGGTCATGAAGTCCTTCGGACGGTCAAGAAGGCCTAAGGACGGTCAAGAAGTCCTTAGGACGGTCAAGAAGTCCTTAGGACGATCAAGAAGTCTTTAGGACGGTCAAAAAGTCCTAAGGACGGTCAATAAGTCCTTAGGATGTTCAAAAAGGCCTAAGGATGTTCAAGAAGGCCTTAGGACGGTCAAGAAGTCCTTAGGACGGTCAAGAAGTCCTTAGGACAATCAAGAAGTCTTTAGGACGGTCAAAAAGTCCTAAGGACGGTCAAGAAGTCATTAGGATGTTCAAAAAGGCCTTAGGATGTTCAAGAAGGCCTTAGGACGGTCAAGAAGTCCTTAGGACGGTCAAGAAGTCCTTAGGACAATCAAGAAGTCTTTAGGACGGTCAAAAAGTCCTAAGGACGGTCAAGAAGTCATTAAGATGTTCAAAAAGGCCTGAGAAGTTCAAGAAGGCCTTAGGACGGTCAAGAAGTCCTTAGGACGGTCAAGAAGACCTTAGGACGATCAAGAAGTCTTTACGACGGTCAAGAAAGCCTTAGGACGGTCAAGAAGTCCTTAGGACAATCAAGAAGTCTTTAGGACGGTCAAAAAGTCCTAAGGACGGTCAAGAAGTCATTAGGACGGTCAAGAAGTCCTTAAAATGGTCAAGAAGTCCTTAGGACGGTCAAGAAGTCTTTAGAACGGTCAAAAAGTCCTTAGGACGGTCAAGAAGTCCTTAGGACGGTCAAAAAGTCTTTAGGATGTTCAAGAAGGTTTTAGGATGTTCAAGAAGGCCTTAGGACGGTCAAGAAGTCCTTGGGACGGTCATGAAGGCCTTAGGACGGTCAAGAAGTCCTTAGGACGGTCAAGAAGGCCTTAGGACGGTCAAGAAGTCCTTAGGACGGTCAAGAAGGCCTTAGGACGGTCAAGAAGTCCTTAGGACAATCAAGAAGTCTTTAGGACGGTCAAAAAGTCCTAAGGACGGTCAAGAAGTCATTAGGACGGTCAAGAAGTCCTTAAAATGGTCAAGAAGTCCTTAGGACGGTCAAGAAGTCTTTAGAACGGTCAAAAAGTCCTTAGGACGGTCAAGAAGTCCTTAGGACGGTCAAGAAGTCTTTAGGATGTTCAAGAAGGCCTTAGGATGTTCAAGAAGGCCTTAGGACGGTCAAGAAGTCCTTAAGACGGTCATTAAGTCCTTCGGACGGTCAAGAAGGCCTAAGGACGGTCAAGAAGTCCTTAGGACGGTCAAGAAGTCCTTAGGACGATCAAGAAGTCTTTAGGACGGTCAAAAAGTCCTAAGGACGGTCAAGAAGTCATTAAGACGGTCAAGAAGTCCTTAAAATGGTCATAAAGTCCTTAGGACGGTCAAGAAGTCTTTAGAACGGTCAAAAGTCCTTAGGACGGTCAAGAAGTCCTTAGGAAGGTCAAGAAGTCTTTAGGATGTTCAAGAAGGACTTAGAATGTTCAAGAAGGCCTTAGGACGGTCAAGAAGTCCTTGGGACGGTCATGAAGTCCTTCGGACGGTCAAGAAGGCCTAAGGACGGTCAAGAAGTCCTTAGGACGGTCAAGAAGTCCTTAGGACGATCAAGAAGTCTTTAGGACGGTCAAAAAGTCCTAAGGACGGTCAAGAAGTCCTTAGGACGGTCAAGAAGTCCTTAGGACAATCAAGAAGTCTTTAGGACGGTCAAAAAGTCCTAAGGACGGTCAAGAAGTCATTAAGATGTTCAAAAAGGCCTGAGAAGTTCAAGAAGGCCTTAGGACGGTCAAGAAGTCCTTAGGACGGTCAAGAAGACCTTAGGACGATCAAGAAGTCTTTACGACGGTCAAGAAAGCCTTAGGACGGTCAAGAAGTCCTTAGGACAATCAAGAAGTCTTTAGGACGGTCAAAAAGTCCTAAGGACGGTCAAGAAGTCATTAGGACGGTCAAGAAGTCCTTAAAATGGTCAAGAAGTCCTTAGGACGGTCAAGAAGTCTTTAGAACGGTCAAAAAGTCCTTAGGACGGTCAAGAAGTCCTTAGGACGGTCAAAAAGTCTTTAGGATGTTCAAGAAGGTTTTAGGATGTTCAAGAAGGCCTTAGGACGGTCAAGAAGTCCTTGGGACGGTCATGAAGGCCTTAGGACGGTCAAGAAGTCCTTAGGACGGTCAAGAAGGCCTTAGGACGGTCAGAAGTCCTTAGGACGGTCAAGAAGGCCTTAGGACGGTCAAGAAGTCCTTAGGACAATCAAGAAGTCTTTAGGACGGTCAAAAAGTCCTAAGGACGGTCAAGAAGTCATTAGGACGGTCAAGAAGTCCTTAAAATGGTCAAGAAGTCCTTAGGACGGTCAAGAAGTCTTTAGGACGGTCAAAAAGTCCTTAGGACGGTCAAGAAGTCCTTAGGACGGTCAAGAAGTCTTTAGGATGTTCAAGAAGGCCTTAGGATGTTCAAGAAGGCCTTAGGACGGTCAAGAAGTCCTTATGACGGTCATAAAGTCCTTCGGACGGTCAAGAAGGCCTTAGGACGGTCAAGAAGTCCTTAGGACGGTCAAGAAGTCCTTAGGACGGTCAAGAAGTCTTTAGGACGGTCAAAAAGTCCTAAGGACGGTCAAGAAGTCATTAAGACGGTCAAGAAGTCCTTAAAATGGTCATAAAGTCCTTAGGACGGTCAAGAAGTCTTTAGAACGGTCAAAAAGTCCTTAGGACGGTCAAGAAGTCCTTAGGAAGGTCAAGAAGTCTTTAGGATGTTCAAGAAGGACTTAGAATGTTCAAGAAGGCCTTAGGACGGTCAAGAAGTCCTTGGGACGGTCATGAAGTCCTTCGGACGGTCAAGAAGGCCTAAGGACGGTCAAGAAGTCCTTAGGACGGTCAAGAAGTCCTTAGGACGATCAAGAAGTCTTTAGGACGGTCAAAAAGTCCTAAGGACGGTCAGAAGTCCTTAGGATGTTCAAAAAGGCCTTAGGATGTTCAAGAAGGCCTTAGGACGGTCAAGAAGTCCTAAGGACGGTCAAGAAGTCCTTAGGACAATCAAGAAGTCTTTAGGACGGTCAAAAAGTCCTAAGGACGGTCAAAAAGTCTTTAGGATGTTCAAAAAGGCCTTAGAAGTTCAAGAAGGACTTAGGACGGTCAAGAAGTCCTTAGGACGGTCAAGAAGGCCTTAGGACGGTCAAGAAGTCCTTAGGACAATCAAGAAGTCTTTAGGACGGTCAAAAAGTCCTAAGGACGGTCAAGAAGTCATTAGGACGGTCAAGAAGTCCTTAAAATGGTCAAGAAGTCCTTAGGACGGTCAAGAAGTCTTTAGAACGGTCAAAAAGTCCTTATGACGGTCAAGAAGTCCTTAGGACGGTCAAAAAGTCTTAAGGATGTTCAAG
>JAILYF010000280.1:0-57366 GCA_025491095.1 Brachionus asplanchnoidis
TACATCAAATACTTTCAATGTTTTTTTATTTTGTACTCACGAAGATTCAAATTTCTTCGAAGATTTAATTTCTTCGACGATTCAAATTTCTTAGAAGATTCAAATTTCATCGAAGATTCGCGGTATTTCCTACTTACTCTTACTAGCTTCAAACATTTAAAATTCCAAATTTATCTTTATTCGAACTTTCGAAGATTCAAATTTATACAAAAATTCTCAGCATCTCATTCTAATTCTCTTTTACTTCGAATATCTAATACTTCAAATTTTTCTTATTTCGAACTTTCGAAAATTCAATGTTCTTGGAAGATCAAACTTCTTCGAGGTAACACTTTATCAAGTTAACTCTTGCTATCTTCGTACAGCAAATACTTTCTATGTTTTTTTATTTCGTACTCACAAAGATTCAAATTTCTTCGAAGATTTAATTTCTTCGATGATTCAAATTTCTTAGAAGATTCAAATTTCTCGAAGATTCGCGGTATTCCTACTTACCTTAATAGCTTCAAACATTTAAAATTCAAATTTATCTTTATTTCGAACATTCGAAGCTTCAATGTTCTTGGAAGAGCCAACTTCTTCGAGATAACACTTTATCAAGTTAACTCTTGCTATCTTCGTACATCAAATACTTTCTATGTTTTTTATTTCGTACTCACGAAGATTCAAATTTCTTCGAAGATTTAATTTCTTCGATGATTCAAATTTCTTAGAAGATTCAAATTTCTTCGAAGATTCGCGGTATTTCCTACCTACTCTTACTAGCTTCAAACTTTTAAAATTCAAATTTATCTTTATTTCGAACATTCGAAGCTTCAATGTTCTTGGAAGAGCCAACTTCTTCGAGATAACACTTTATCAAGTTAACTCTTGCTATCTTCGTACATCAATACTTCTATGTTTTTTTATTTCGTACTCACGAAGATTCAAATTTCTTCGAAGATTTAATTTCTTCGATGATTCAAATTTCTTAGAAGATTCAAATTTCTTCGAAGATTCGCGGTATTTCCTACTTACTCTTACTAGCTTCAACATTTAAAATTCAAATTTATCTTTTTTTCGAACTTTTGAAGATTCAAATTTATACAAAAATTCTCAGTATCTCATTCTAACTCTCACTTACTTTGAACATCTAATACTTCAAATTTTTCCTATTTCGAACTTTCGAAGCTTGAATGTTCTTGGAAGATCCAACTTCTTCGAGGTAACACTTTATCAAGATAACTCTTGCTATCTTCGTACATCAAATACTTTCTATGTTTTTTTATTTCGCACTCACGAAGATTCAAATTTCTTCGAAGATTTAATTTCTTCGATGATTCAAATTCTTAGAAGATTCAAATTTCTTCGAAGATTCGCGGTATTTCCTACTTACTCTTACTAGCTTCAAACATTTAAATTCAAATTTATCTTTTTTCGAACTTTTGAAGATTCAAATTTATACAAAAATTCTCAGTATCTCATTCTAACTCTCACTTACTTTGAACATCTAATACTTCAAATTTATCTTTATTTCGAACTTTCGAAGCTTGAATGTTCTTGGAAGATCCAACTTCTTCGAGGTAACACTTTATCAAGATAACTCTTGCTATCTTCGTACATCAAATACTTTCTATGTTTTTTTTTTCGCACTCACGAAGATTCAAATTTCTTCGAAGATTTAATTTCTTCGATGATTCAAATTTCTTAGAAGATTCAAATTTCTTCGAAGATTCGCGTATTCCTACTTACTCTTACTAGCTTCAAACATTTAAAATTCAAATTTATCTTTATTTCGAACTTTCGAAGATTCAAATTTATACAAAAATTCTCAGTATCTCCTAACTCTCTTTTACTTCGAACATCTAATACTTCAAATTTTTCTTATTTCGAACTTTCGAAAATTCAATGTTCTTGGAAGATCCAACTTCTTCGAGGTAACTTTTTATCAAGTTAACTCTTGCTGTCTTCGTACATCAAATACTTTCTATGTTTTTTTATTTCGCACTCACGAAGATTCAAATTTCTTAGAAGATTCAAATTTCTTCGAAGATTCGCGGTATTCCTACTTACTCTTAATAGCTTCAAACATTAAAATTCAAAATTTATCTTTATTTCGAACATTCGAAGCTTCAATGTTCTTGGAAGAGCCAACTTCTTCGAGATAACACTTTATCAAGTTAACTCTTGCTATCTTCGTACATCAAATACTTTCTATTATGTTATTTATTTCGTACTCACGAAGATTCAAATTTCTTCGAAGATTTAATTTCTTCGATGATTCAAATTTCTTAGAAGATTCAAATTTCTTCGAAGATTCGCGGTATTTCCTACTTACTCTTACTAGCTTCAAACTTTTAAAATTCAAATTTATCTTTATTTCGAACATTCGAAGCTTCAATGTTTCTTGGAGAGCCAACTTCTTCGAGATAACACTTTATCAAGTTACTCTTGCTATCTTCTTACATCAAATACTTTCTATGTTTTTTATTTCGCACTCACGAAGATTCAAATTTCTTCGAAGATTTAATTTCTTCGATGATTCAAATTTCTTAGAAGATTCAATTTTCTTCGAAGATTCGCGGTATTTCCTACTTACTCTAATAGCTTCAAACATTTAAAATTCAAATTTATCTTTTTTCGAACATTCGAACTTGAATGTTCTTGGAAGATCCAACTTCTTCGAGATAACACTTTATCAAGTTAACTCTTGCTATCTTCGTACATCAAATACTTTCTATGTTTTTTTATTCGTACTCACAAAGATTCAAATTTCTTCGAAGATTTAATTTCTTCGATGATTCAAATTTCTTAGAAATTCAATTTCTTCTTCGAATTCGCGGTATTTCCTACTTACTCTTAATAGCTTCAAACATTTAAAATTCAAATTTATCTTTATTTCGAACATTCGAAGCTTCAATGTTCTTGGAAGAGCCAACTTCTTCGAGATAACACTTTATCAAGTTAACTCTTGCTATCTTCGTACATCAATACTTTCTATGTTTTTTTTATTCGTACTCACGAAGATTCAAATTTCTTCGAAGATTTAATTTCTTCGAAGATTCGCGGTATTTCCTACTTACTCTTACTAGCTTCAAACATTTAAAATTCAAATTTATATTTATTTCGAACTTTCGAAGATTCAAATTTATACAAAAATTCTCAGTATCTCATTCTAACTCTCTTTTACTTCGAACATCTAATACTTCAAATTTTTCTTATTTAGAACTTTCGAAAATTCAATGTTCTTGGAAGATCCAACTTCTTCGAGGAGACACTTTATCAAGTTAACTCTTGCTATCTTCGTACATCAAATACTTTCTATGTTTTTTATTTCGCACTCACGAAGATTCAAATTTCTTCGAAGATTTAATTTTCTTCGATTATTCAAATTTCTTAGAAGATTCAAATTTCTTCGAAGATTCGCGGTATTTCCTACTTACTCTTAATAGCTTCAAACATTTAAAATTCAATTTATCTTTATTTCGAACATTCGAAGCTTCAATGTTCTTGGAAGAGCCAACTTCTTCGAGATAACACTTTATCAAGTAAACTCTTGCTATCTTCCTACATCAAATACTTTCTATGTTTTTTTATTTCGTACTCACGAAGATTCAAATTTCTTCGAAGATTTAATTTCTTCGATGATTCAAATTTCTTAGAAGATTGAAATTTCTTCGAAGATTCGCAGTATTTCCTACTTACTCTTACTAGCTTCAAACTTTAAATTCAAATTTATCTTTATTTCGAACATTCGAAGCTTCAATGTTCTTGGAAGAGCCAACTTCTTCGAGATAACACTTATCAAGTTAACTCTTGCTATCTTCGTACATCAAATACTTTCTATGTTTTTTTTATTTCGTACTCACGAAGATTCAAATTTCTTCGAAGATTTAATTTCTTCGATGATTCAAATTTCTTAGAAGATTCAATTTCTTCGAAGATTCGCGGTATTTCCTACTTACTCTTACTAGCTTCAAACATTTAAAATTCAAATTTTTCTTATTTCGAACTTTCGAAAATTCAATGTTCTTGGAAGATCCAACTTCTTCGAGGTAACACTTTATCAAGTTAACTCTTGCTATCTTCGTACATCAAATACTTTCTATGTTTTTTTATTTCGCACTCACGAAGATTCAAATTTCTTAGAAGATTCAAATTTCTTCGAAGATTCGCGGTATTTTCCTACTTACTCTTAATAGCTTCAAACATTTAAAATTCAAATTTATCTTTATTTCGAACATTCGAAGCTTCAATGTTCTTGGAAGAGCCAACTTCTTCGAGATAACACTTTATCAAGTTAACTCTTGCTATCTTCGTACATCAAATACTTTCTATGTTATTTTATTTCGTACTCACGAAGATTCAAATTTCTTCGAAATTTAATTTCTTCGATGATTCAATTTCTTAGAAGATCAAATTTCTTCGAAGATTCGCGGTATTTCCTACTTACTCTTACTAGCTTCAAACATTTAAAATTCAAATTTATCTTTATTTCGAACATCGAAGCTTCAATGTTCTTGGAAGAGCCAACTTCTTCGAGATAACACTTTATCAAGTTAACTCTTGCTATCTTCGTACATCAAATACTTTCTATGTTATTTTATTTCGTACTCACGAAGATTCAAATTCTTCGAAGATTTAATTTCTTCGATGATTCAAATTTCTTAGAAGATTCAAATTTCTTCGAAGATTCGCGGTATTCCTACTTACTCTACTAGCTTCAAACATTTAAATTCAAATTTATCTTTATTTCGAACATTCGAAGCTACAATGTTCTTGGAAGAGCCAACTTCTTCGAGGAGACACTTTATCAAGTTAACTCTTGCAATCTTCTTACATCAAATACTTTCTATGTTTTTTTATTTCGCACTCACGAAGATTCAAATTTCTTCGAAGATTTAATTTCTTCGATGATTCAAATTTCTTAGAAGATTCAAATTTCTTCGAAGATTCGCGGTATTTCCTACTTACTCTTAATAGCTTCAAACATTTAAAATTCAAATTTATCTTTATTTCGAACATTCGAAGCTTCAATGTTCTTGGAAGAGCCAACTTCTTCGAGATAACACTTTATCAAGTTAACTCTTGCTATCTTCGTACATCAAATACTTTCTATGTTTTTTATTTCGTACTCACGAAGATTCAAATTTCTTCGAAGATTAAATTTCTTCGATGATTCAAATTTCTTAGAAGATTCAAATTTCTTCGAAGACTCGCGGTATTTCCTACTTACTCTTACTAGCTTCAAACATTTAAAATTCAAATTTATCTTTTTTTCGAACTTTTGAAGATTCAAATTTATACAAAAATTCTCAGTATCTCATTCTAACTCTCACTTACTTCGAACATCTAATACTTCAAATTTTTCTTATTTCGAACTTTCGAAGCTTGAATGTTCTTGGAAGATCCAACTCTTCGAGGTAACACTTTATCAAGATAACTCTTGCTATCTTCGTACATCAAATACTTTCAATGTTTTTTTATTTTGTACTCACGAAGATTCAAATTTCTTCGAAGATTAAATTTCTTCGATGATTCAAATTTCTTAGAAGATTCAAATTTCATCGAAGATTCGCGGTATTTCCTACTTACTCTTACTAGCTTCAAACATTTAAAATTCAAATTTATCTTTATTTCGAACTTTCGAAGATTCAAATTTATACAAAAATTCTCAGCATCTCATTCTAATTCTCTTTTACTTCGAATATCTAATACTTCAAATTTTTCTTATTTCGAACTTTCGAAAATTCAATGTTCTTGGAAGATCCAACTTCTTCGAGGTAACACTTTATCAAGTTAACTCTTGCTATCTTCGTACAGCAAATACTTTCTATTTTTTTTTATTTCGTACTCACAAAGATTCAAATTTCTTCGAAGATTTAATTCTTCGATGATTCAAATTTCTTAGAAGATTCAAATTCTTCGAAGATTCGCGGTATTTCCTACTTACTCTTAATAGCTTCAAACATTTAAATTCAAATTTATCTTTATTTCGAACATTCGAAGCTTCAATGTTCTTGGAAGAGCCAACTTCTTCGAGATAACACTTTATCAAGTTAACTCTTGCTATCTTCGTACATCAAATACTTTCTATGTTTTTTTATTTCGTACTCACGAAGATTCAAATTTCTTCGAAGATTTAATTTCTTCGATGATTCAAATTTCTTAGAAGATTCAAATTTCTTCGAAGATTCGCGGTATTTCCTACCTACTCTTACTAGCTTCAAACTTTTAAAATTCAAATTTATCTTTATTTCGAACATTCGAAGCTTCAATGTTCTTGGAAGAGCCAACTTCTTCGAGATAACACTTTATCAAGTTAACTCTTGCTATCTTCGTACATCAAATACTTTCTATGTTTTTTATTTCGTACTCACGAAGATTCAAATTTCTTCGAAGATTTAATTTCTTCGATGATTCGCGGTATTTCCTACTTACTCTTACAAGCTTCAAACATTTAAAATTCAAATTTATCTTTTTTTCGAACTTTTGAAGATTCAAATTTATACAAAAATTCTCAGTATCTCATTCTAACTCTCACTTACTTTGAACATCTAATACTTCAAATTTTTCTTATTTCGAACTTTCGAAGCTTGAATGTTCTTGGAAGATCCAACTTCTTCGAGGTAACTTTTTATCAAGTTAACTCTTGCTGTCTTCGTACATCAAATACTTTCTATGTTTTTTTATTTCGCACTCACGAAGATTCAAATTTCTTAGAAGATTCAAATTTCTTCGAAGATTCGCGGTATTTCCTACTTACTCTTAATAGCTTCAAACATTTAAAATTCAAATTTATCTTTATTTCGAACATTCGAAGCTTCAATGTTCTTGGAAGAGCCAACTTCTTCGAGATAACACTTTATCAAGTTAACTCTTGCTATCTTCGTACATCAAATACTTTCTATGTATTTTATTTCGTACTCACGAAGATTCAAATTTCTTCGAAGATTTAATTCTTCGATGATTCAAATTTCTTAGAAGATTCAAATTTCTTCGAAGATTCGCGGTATTTCCTACTTACTGTTACTAGCTTCAAACTTTTAAAATTCAAATTTATCTTTATTTCGAACATTCGAAGCTTCAATGTTCTTGGAAGAGCCAACTTCTTCGAGATAACACTTTATCAAGTTAACTCTTGCTATCTTCTTACATCAAATACTTTCTATGTTTTTTTATTTCGCACTCACGAAGATTCAAATTTCTTCGAAGATTTAATTTCTTCGATGATTCAAATTTCTTAGAAGATTCAAATTTCTTCGAAGATTCGCGGTATTTCCTACTTACTCTTACTAGCTTCAAACATTTAAAATTCAAATTTATATTTATTTCGAACTTTCGAAGATTCAAATTTATACAAAAATTCTCAGTATCTCATTCTAACTCTCTTTTACTTCGAACATCTAATGCTTCAAATTTTTCTTATTTAGAACTTTCGAAAATTCAATGTTCTTGGAAGATCCAACTTCTTCGAGGAGACACTTTATCAAGTTAACTCCTGCTATCTTCGTACATCAAATACTTTCTATGTTTTTTATTTCGCACTCACGAAGATTCAAATTTCTTCGAAGATTTAATTTCTTCGATGATTCAAATTTCTTAGAAGATTCAAATTTCTTCGAAGATTCGCAGTATTTCCTACTTACTCTTACTAGCTTCAAACTTTTAAAAATTCAAATTTATCTTTATTTCGAACATTCGAAGCTTCAATGTTCTTGGAAGAGCCAACTTCTTCGAGATAACACTTTATCAAGTTAACTCTTGCTATCTTCGTACATCAAATACTTTCTATGTTTTTTTATTTCGTACTCACGAAGATTCAAATTTCTTCGAAGATTTAATTTCTTCGATGATTCAAATTTCTTAGAAGACTCAAATTTCTTCGAAGATTCGCGGTATTTCCTACTTACTCTTACTAGCTTCAAACATTTAAAATTCAAATTTTTCTTATTTCGAACTTTCGAAAATTCAATGTTCTTGGAAGATCCAACTTCTTCGAGGGTAACACTTTATCAAGTTAACTCTTGCTATCTTCGTACATCAAATACTTTCTATGTTTTTTTATTTCGCACTCACGAAGATTCAAATTTCTTAGAAGATTCAAATTTCTTCGAAGATCGCGGTATTTCCTACTTACTCTTAATAGCTTCAAACATTTAAAATTCAAATTTATCTTTATTTCGAACTTTCGAAGCTCAATGTTCTTGGAAGAGCCAACTTCTTCGAGATAACACTTTATTCAAGTTAACTCTTGCTATCTTCGTACATCAAATACTTTCTATGTTATTTTATTTCGTACTCACGAAGATTCAAATTTCTTCGAAGATTTAATTTCTTCGATGATTCAAATTTCTTAGAAGATTCAAATTTCTTCGAAGATTTCGCGGTATTTCCTACTTACTCTTACTAGCTTCAAACATTTAAAATTCAAATTTATCTTTATTTCGAACATCGAAGCTTCAATGTTCTTGGAAGAGCCAACTTCTTCGAGATAACACTTTATCAAGTTAACTCTTGCTATCTTCGTACATCAAATACTTTCTATGTTATTTTATTTCGTACTCACGAAGATTCAAATTTCTTCGAAGATTTAATTTCTTCGATGATTCAATTTCTTAGAAGATTCAAATTTCTTCGAAGATTCGCGGTATTTCCTACTTACTCTTACTAGCTTCAAACATTTAAAATTCAAATTTATCTTTATTTCGAACATTCGAAGCTACAATGTTCTTGGAAGAGCCAACTTCTTCGAGATAACACTTTATCAAGTTAACTCTTGCTATCTTCTTACATCAAATACTTTCTATGTTTTTTTATTTCGCACTCACGAAGATTCAAATTTCTTCGAAGATTTAATTTCTTCGATGATTCAAATTTCTTAGAAGATTCAAATTTCTTCGAAGATTCGCGGTATTTCCTACTTACTCTTAATAGCTTCAAACATTTAAAATTCAAATTTATCTTTATTTCGAACATTCGAAGCTTCAATGTTCTTGGAAGAGCCAACTTCTTCGAGATAACACTTTATCAAGTTAACTCTTGCTATCTTCGTACATCAAATACTTTCTATGTTTTTTTATTTCGTACTCACGAAGATTCAAATTTCTTCGAAGATTTAATTTCTTCGATGATTCAAATTTCTTAGAAGATTCAAATTTCTTCGAAGATTCGCGGTATTTCCTACTTACTCTTACTAGCTTCAAACTTTTAAAATTCAAATTTATCTTTATTTCGAACATTCGAAGCTTCAATGTTCTTGGAAGAGCCAACTTCTTCGAGATAAAACTTTATCAAGTTAACTCTTGCTATCTTCGTACATCAAATACTTTCTATGTTTTTTTATTTCGTACTCACGAAGATTCAAATTTCTTCGAAGATTCGCGGTATTTCCTACTTACTCTTCCTAGCTTCAAACATTTAAAATTCAAATTTATATTTATTTCGAACTTTCGAAGATTCAAATTTATACAAAAATTCTCAGTATCTCATTCTAACTCTCTTTTACTTCGAACATCTAATACTTCAAATTTTTCTTATTTAGAACTTTCGAAAATTCAATGTTCTTGGAAGATCCAACTTCTTCGAGGTAACACTTTATCAAGTTAACTCTTGCTATCTTCTTACATCAAATACTTTCTATGTTTTTTTATTTCGCACTCTCGAAGATTCAAATTTCTTCGAAGATTTAATTTCTTCGATGAGTCAAAATTTTTAAAAGATTCAAATTTCTTCGAAGATTCGCGGTATTTCCTACTTAATCTTAAAAGCTTCAAACATTTAAAATTCAAATTTATCTTTATTTCGAACATTCGAAGCTTCAATGTTCTTGGAAGAGCCAACTTCTTCGAGATAACACTTTATCAAGTTAACTCTTGCTATCTTCGTACATCAAATACTTTCTATGTTTTTTTATTTCGTACTCACGAAGATTCAAATTTCTTCGAAGATTTAATTTCTTCGATGATTCAAATTTCTTAGAAGATTCAATTTCTTCGAAGATTCGCGGTATTTCCTACTTACTCTTACTAGCTTCAAACATTTAAAATTCAAATTTATATTTATTTCGAACTTTCGAAGATTCAAATTTATACAAAAATTCTCAGTATCTCATTCTAACTCTCTTTTACTTCGAACATCTAATACTTCAAATTTTTCTTATTTAGAACTTTCGAAAATTCAATGTTCTTGGAAGATCCAACTTCTTCGAGGTAACACTTTATCAAGTTAACTCTTGCTATCTTCGTACATCAAATACTTTCTATGTTTTTTATTTCGCACTCACGAAGATTCAAATTTCTTCGAAGATTTAATTTCTTCGATGATTCAAATTTCTTAGAAGATTCAAATTTCTTCGAAGATTCGCGGTATTTCCTACTTACTCTTAATAGCTTCAAACATTTAAAATTCAAATTTATCTTTATTTCGAACATTCGAAGCTTCAATGTTCTTGGAAGAGCCAACTTCTTCGAGATAACACTTTATCAAGTTAACTCTTGCTATCTTCCTACATCAAATACTTTCTATGTTATTTTATTTCGTACTCACGAAGATTCAAATTTCTTCGAAGATTTAATTTCTTCGATGATTCAAATTTCTTAGAAGATTCAAATTTCTTCGAAGATTCGCGGTATTTCCTACTTACTCTTACTAGCTTCAAACATTTAAAATTCAAATTTATCTTTATTTCGAACATTCGAAGCTTCAATGTTCTTGGAAGAGCCAACTTCTTCGAGATAACACTTTATCAAGTTAACTCTTGCTATCTTCGTACATCAAATACTTTCTATGTTTTTTATTTCGTACTCACGAAGATTCAAATTTCTTCGAAGATTTAATTCCTTCGATGATTCAAATTTCTTAGAAGATTCAAATTTCTTCGAAGATTCGCGGTAATTCCTACTTTCTCTTACTAGCATCAAACATTTAAAATTCAAATTTATCTTTATTTCGAACATTCAAAGCTTCAATCTTCTTGGAAGAGCCAACTTCTTCGAGATAACACTTTATCAAGTTAACTTTTGCTATCTTCGTACATCAAAAACTTTTATGTTTTTTTATTTCGTACTCACGAAGATTCAAATTTCTTCGAAGATTTAATTTCTTCGATGATTCAATTTTTAGAAGATTCAAATTTCTTCGAAGATTCACGGTATTTCCTACTTACTCTTACTAGCTTCAAACATTTAAAATTCAAATTTATCTTTATTTCGAATTTTCGAAGATTCAAATTTATACAAAAATTCTCAGTATCTCATTCTAACTCTCTTTTACTTCGAACATCTAATACTTCAAATTTATCTTTATTTCGAACATTCGAAGCTTCAATGTTCTTGGAAGAGCCAACTTCTTCGAGATAACACTTTATCAAGTTAACTCTTGCTATCTTCGTACATCAAATACTTTCTATGTTTTTTTATTTCGTACTCACGAAGATTCAAATTTCTTCGAAGATTTAATTTCTTCGATGATTCAAATTTCTTAGAAGATTCAAATTTCTTCGAAGATTCGCGGTATTTCCTACTTACTCTTACTAGCTTCAAACTTTTAAAATTCAAATTTATCATTATTTCGAACATTCGAAGCTTCAATGTTCTTGGAAGAGCCAACTTCTTCGAGATAACACTTTATCAAGTTAACTCTTGCTATCTTCGTACATCAAATACTTTCTATGTTTTTTTATTTCGTACTCACGAAGATTCAAATTTCTTCGAAGATTTAATTCCTTCGATGATTCAAATTTCTTAGAAGATTCAAATTTCTTCGAAGATTCGCGTATTTCCTACTTACTCTTACTAGCTTCAAACATTTAAAATTCAAATTTATATTTATTTCGAACTTTCGAAGATTCAAATTTATACAAAAATTCTCAGTATCTCATTCTAACTCTCTTTTACTTCGAACATCTAATACTTCAAATTTTATTATTTCGAACTTTCGAAAATTCAATGTTCTTGGAAGATCCAACTTCTTCGAGGTAACACTTTATCAAGTTAACTCTTGCTATCTTCGTACATCAAATACTTTCTATGTTTTTTTATTTCGCACTCACGCAGATTCAAATTTCTTCGAAGATTTAATTTCTTCGATGATTCAAATTTCTTAGAAGATTCAAATTTCTTCGAAGATTCGCGGTATTTCCTACTTACTCCTACTAGCTTCAAACATTTAAAATTCAAATTTATCTTATTTCGAACATTCGAAGCTTCAATGTTCTTGGAAGAGCCAACTTCTTCGAGATAACACTTTATCAAGTTAACTCTTGCTATCTTCGTACATCAAATACTTTCTATGTTTTTTTATTTCGTACTCACGAAGATTCAAATTTCTTCGAAGATTTAATTCCTTCGATGATTCAAATTTCTTAGAAGATTCAAATTTCTTCGAAGATTCGCGGTAATTCCTACTTTCTCTTACTAGCATCAAACATTTAAAATTCAAATTTATCTTTATTTCGAACATTCAAAGCTTCAATCTTCTTGGAAGAGCCAACTTCTTCGAGATAACACTTATCAAGTTAACTCTTGCTATCTTCGTACATCAAATACTTTCTATGTTTTTTTATTTCGTACTCACGAAGATTCAAATTTCTTCGAAGATTTAATTTCTTCGATGATTCAAATTTCTTAGAAGATTCAAATTTCTTCGAAGATTCGCGGTATTTCCTACTTACTCTTACTAGCTTCAAACTTTTAAAATTCAAATTTATCATTATTTCGAACATTCGAAGCTTCAATGTTCTTGGAAGAGCCAACTTCTTCGAGATAACACTTTATCAAGTTAACTCTTGCTATCTTCGTACATCAAATACTTTCTATGTTTTTTATTTCGTACTCACGAAGATTCAAATTTCTTCGAAGATTTAATTTCTTCGATGATTCAAATTTCTTAGAAGATTCAAATTTCTTCGAAGATTCGCGGTATTTCCTACTTACTCTTACTAGCTTCAAACATTTAAAATTCAAATTTATATTTATTTCGAACTTTCGAAGATTCAAATTTATACAAAAATTCTCAGTATCTCATTCTAACTCTCTTTTACTTCGAACATCTAATACTTCAAATTTTTATTATTTCGAACTTTCGAAAATTCAATGTTCTTGGAAGATCCAACTTCTTCGAGGTAACACTTTATCAAGTTAACTCTTGCTATCTTCGTACATCAAATACTTTCTATGTTTTTTATTTCGCACTCACGCAGATTCAAATTTCTTCGAAGATTTAATTTCTTCGATGATTCAAATTTCTTAGAAGATTCAAATTTCTTCGAAGATTCGCGGTATTTCCTACTTACTCCTACTAGCTTCAAACATTTAAAATTCAAATTTATCTTTATTTCGAACATTCGAAGCTTCAATGTTCTTGGAAGAGCCAACTTCTTCGAGATAACACTTTATCAAGTTAACTCTTGCTATCTTCGTACATCAAATACTTTCTATGTTTTTTTATTTCGTACTCACGAAGATTCAAATTTCTTCGAAGATTTAATTCCTTCGATGATTCAAATTTCTTAGAAGATTCAAATTTCTTCGAAGATTCGCGGTAATTCCTACTTTCTCTTACTAGCATCAAACATTTAAAATTCAAATTTATCTTTATTTCGAACATTCAAAGCTTCAATCTTCTTGGAAGAGCCAACTTCTTCGAGATAACACTTTATCAAGTTAACTCTTGCTATCTTCGTACATCAAATACTTTTTATGTTTTTTTATTTCTTACTCTCGAAGATTCAAATTTCTTCGAACATATAATTTCTTCGATGATTCAAATTTCTTAGAAGATTCAAATTTCTTCGAAGATTCGCGGTATTTCCTACTTACTCTTACTAGCTTCAAACAATTTAAAATTCAAATTTATATTTATTTCGAACTTTCGAAGATTCAAATTTATACAAAAATTCTCAGTATCTCATTCTAACTCTCTTTTACTTCGAACATCTAATACTTCAAATTTTTCTTATTTAGAACTTTCGAAAATTCAATATTCTTGGAAGATCCAACTTCTTCGAGGTAACACTTTATCAAGTTAACTCTTGCTATCTTCGTACATCAAATACTTCTATGTTTTTTATTTCGCACTCACGAAGATTCAATTTCTTCGAAGATTTAATTTCTTCGATGATTCAAATTTCTTAGAAGATTCAAATTTCTTCGAAGATTCGCGGTATTTCCTACTTACTCTTACTAGCTTCAAACTTTTAAAATTCAAATTTATCTTTATTTCGAACTTTCGAAGCTTCAATGTTCTTGGAAGAGCCAACTTCTTCGAGATAACACTTTATCAAGTTAACTCTTGCTATCTTCGTATATCAAATACTTTTTATGTTTTTTTATTTCGTACTCACGAAGATTCAAATTTCTTCGAAGATTTAATTTCTTCGATGATTCAAATTTCTTAGAAGATTCAAATTTCTTCGAAGATTCACGGTATTTCCTACTTACTCTTACTAGCTTCAAACATTTAAAATTCAAATTTATCTTTATTTCGAACTTTCGAAGATTCAAATTTATACAAAAATTCTCAGTTTCTCATTCTAACTCTCTTTTACTTCGAACATCTAATACTTCAAATTTTTATTATTTCGAACTTTCGAAAATTCAATGTTCTTGGAAGATCCAACTTCTTCGAGGTAACACTTTATCAAGTTAACTCTTGCTATCTTCGTACATCAAATACTTTCTATGTTTTTTTATTTCGCACTCACGCAGATTCAAATTTCTTCGAAGATTTAATTTCTTCGATGATTCAAATTTCTTAGAAGATTCAAATTTCTTCGAAGATTCGCGGTATTTCCTACATACTCTTAATAGCTTCAAACATTTAAAATTCAAATTATCTTTATTTCGAACATTCGAAGCTTCAATGTTCTTGGAAGAGCCAACTTCTTCGAGATAACACTTTATCAAGTTAACTCTTGCTATCTTCCTACATCAAATACTTTCTATGTTATTTTATTTCGTACTCACGAAGATTCAAATTTCTTCGAAGATTTAATTTCTTCGATGATTCAAATTCTTAGAAGATTCAAATTTCTTCGAAGATTCGCGGTATTTCCTACTTACTCCTACTAGCTTCAAACATTTTAAAATTCAAATTTATCTTTATTTCGAACATTCGAAGCTTCAATGTTCTTGGAAGAGCCAACTTCTTCGAGATAACACTTTATCAAGTTAACTCTTGCTATCTTCGTACATCAAATACTTTCTATGTTTTTTTATTTCGTACTCACGAAGATTCAAATTTCTTCGAAGATTTAATTCCTTCGATGATTCAAATTTCTTAGAAGATTCAAATTTCTTCGAAGATTCGCGGTAATTCCTACTTTCTCTTACTAGCATCAAACATTTAAATTCAAATTTATCTTTATTTCGAACATTCAAAGCTTCAATCTTCTTGGAAGAGCCAACTTCTTCGAGATAACACTTTATCAAGTTAACTCTTGCTATCTTCCTACATCAAATACTTTTTATTTTTTTTATTTCGTACTCACGAAGATTCAAATTTCTTCGAAGATTTAATTTCTTCGATGATTCAAATTTCTTAGAAGATTCAAATTTCTTCGAAGATTCGCGGTATTTCCTACTTACTCTTAATAGCTTCAAACATTTAAAATTCAAATTTATCTTTATTTCGAACATTCGAAGCTTCAATGTTCTTGGAAGAGCCAACTTCTTCGAGATAACACTTTATCAAGTTAACTCTTGCTATCTTCGTACATCAAATACTTTCTATGTTTTTTATTTCGTACTCACGAAGATTCAAATTTCTTCGAAGATTTAATTTCTTCGATGATTCAAATTTCTTAGAAGATTCAAATTTCTTCGAAGATTCGCGGTAATTCCTACTTTCTCTTACTAGCATCAAACATTTAAAATTCAAATTTATCTTTATTTCGAACATTCAAAGCTTCAATCTTCTTGGAAGAGCCAACTTCTTCGAGATAACACTTTATCAAGTTAACTCTTGCTATCTTCGTACATCAAATACTTTTATGTTTTTTTATTTCGTACTCACGAAGATTCAAATTTCTTCGAAGATTTAATTTCTTCGATGATTCAAATTTCTTAGAAGATTCAAATTTCTTCGAAGATTCACGGTATTTCCTACTTACTCTTACTAGCTTCAAACATTTAAAATTCAAATTTATCTTTATTTCGAACTTTCGAAGATTCAAATTTATACAAAAATTCTCAGTATCTCATTCTAACTCTCTTTTACTTCGAACATCTAATACTTCAAATTTTTCTTATTTCGAACTTTCGAAAATTCAATGTTCTTGGAAGATCCAACTTCTTCTAGGTAACACTTTATCAAGTTAACTCTTGCTATCTTCTTACATCAAATACTTTCTATGTTTTTTTATTTCGCACTCACGAAGATTCAAATTTCTTCGAAGATTCGCGGTATTTCCTACTTACTCTTACTAGCTTCAAACTTTTAAAATTCAAATTTATCGTTATTTCGAACATTGGAAGCTTCAATGTCCTTGGAAGAGCCAACTTCTTCGAGATAACACTTTATCAAGTTAACTCTTGCTATCTTCGTACATCAAATACTTTCTATGTTTTTTTATTTCGTACTCACGAAGATTCAAATTTCTTCGAAGATTTAATTCCTTCGATGATTCAAATTTCTTAGAAGATTCAAATTTCTTCGAAGATTCGCGGTAATTCCTACTTTCTATTACTAGCATCAAACATTTAAAATTCAAATTTATCTTTATTTCGAACATTCAAAGCTTCAATCTTCTTGGAAGAGCCAACTTCTTCGAGATAACACTTTATCAAGTTAACTCTTGCTATCTTCCTACATCAAATACTTTTTATGTTTTTTTATTTCGTACTCACGAAGATTCAAATTTCTTCGAAGATTTAATTTCTTCGATGATTCAAATTTCTTAGAAGATTCAAATTTCTTCGAAGATTCGCGGTATTTCCTACTTACTCTTAATAGCTTCAAACATTTAAAATTCAAATTTATCTTTATTTCGAACATTCGAAGCTTCAATGTTCTTGGAAGAGCCAACTTCTTCGAGATAACACTTTATCAAGTTAACTCTTGCTATCTTCCTACATCAAATACTTTCTATGTTATTTTATTTCGTACTCACGAAGATTCAAATTTCTTCGAAGATTTAATTTCTTCGATGATTCAAATTTCTTAGAAGATTCAAATTTCTTCGAAGATTCGCGGTATTTCCTACTTACTCCTACTAGCTTCAAACATTTTAAAATTCAAATTTATCTTTATTTCGAACATTCGAAGCTTCAATGTTCTTGGAAGAGCCAACTTCTTCGAGATAACACTTTATCAAGTTAACTCTTGCTATCTTCGTACATCAAATACTTTCTATGTTTTTTTATTTCGTACTCACGAAGATTCAAATTTCTTCGAAGATTTAATTCCTTCGATGATTCAAATTTCTTAGAAGATTCAAATTTCTTCGAAGATTCGCGGTAATTCCTACTTTCTCTTACTAGCGTCAAACATTTAAAATTCAAATTTATCTTTATTTCGAACATTCAAAGCTTCAATCTTCTTGGAAGAGCCAACTTCTTCGAGATAACACTTTATCAAGTTAACTCTTGCTATCTTCGTACATCAAATACTTTTTATGTTTTTTTATTTCGTACTCACGAAGATTCAAATTTCTTCGAAGATTTAATTTCTTCGATGATTCAAATTCTTAGAAGATTCAAATTTCTTCGAAGATTCACGGTATTTCCTACTTACTCTTACTAGCTTCAAACATTTAAAATTCAAATTTATCTTTATTTCGAACTTTCGAAGATTCAAATTTATACAAAAATTCTCAGTTTCTCATTCTAACTCTCTTTTACTTCGAACATCTAATACTTCAAATTTTTCTTATTTCGAACTTTCGAAAATTCAATGTTCTTGGAAGATCCAACTTCTTCGAGGTAACACTTTATCAAGTTAACTCTTGCTATCTTCGTATATCAAATACTTTTTATGTTTTTTTATTTCGTACTCACGAAGATTCAAATTTCTTCGAAGATTTAATTCCTTCGATGATTCAAATTTCTTAGAAGATTCAAATTTCTTCGAAGATTCACGGTATTTCCTACTTTCTCTTACTAGCATCAAACATTTAAATTCAAATTATCTTTATTTCGAACATTCAAAGCTTCAATCTTCTTGGAAGAGCCAACTTTTTCGAGATAACACTTTATCAAGTTAACTCTTGCTATCTTCGTATATCAAATACTTTTTATGTTTTTTTATTTCGTACTCACGAAGATTCAAATTTCTTCGAAGATTTAATTTCTTCGATGATTCAAATTTCTTAGAAGATTCAAATTTCTTCGAAGATTCACGGTATTTCCTACTTACTCTTACTAGCTTCAAACATTTAAAATTCAAATTTATCTTTATTTCGAACTTTCGAAGATTCAAATTTTATACAAAAATTCTCAGTTTCTCATTCTAACTCTCTTTTACTTCGAACATCTAATACTTCAAATTTTTCTTATTTCGAACTTTCGAAAATTCAATGTTCTTGGAAGATCCAACTTTTTCGAGATAACACTTTATCAAGTTAACTCTTGCTATCTTCGTATATCAAATACTTTTTATGTTTTTTTATTTCGTACTCACGAAGATTCAAATTTCTTCGAAGATTTAATTCCTTCGATGATTCAAATTACTTAGAAGATT
The DNA here is from genome assembly GCA_025491095.1 of Brachionus asplanchnoidis. NCBI lineage: Eukaryota > Metazoa > Rotifera > Eurotatoria > Ploima > Brachionidae > Brachionus > Brachionus asplanchnoidis. The sequence goes on from JAILYF010000280.1 coordinate 18,658, forward strand.
CAAATTTCTTCGAAGATTCGCGGTAATTCCTACTTTCTCTTACTAGCATCAAACATTTAAAATTCAAATTTATCTTTATTTCGAACATTCAAAGCTTCAATCTTCTTGGAAGAGCCAACTTTTTCGAGATAACACTTTATCAAGTTAACTCTTGCTATCTTCGTATATCAAATACTTTTTATGTTTTTTATTTCGCACTCACGAAGATTCAAATTTCTTCGAAGATTTAATTTCTTCGATGATTCAAATTTCTTAGAAGATTCAAATTTCTTCGAAGATTCGCGGTATTTCCTACTTACTCTTAATAGCTTCAAACATTTAAAATTCAAATTTATCTTTATTTCGAACATTCGAAGCTTCAATGTTCTTGGAAGAGCCAACTTCTTCGAGATAACACTTTATCAAGTTAACTCTTGCTATCTTCGTACATCAAATACTTTCTATGTTTTTTTATTTCGAACTCACGAAGATTCAAATTTCTTCGAAGATTTAATTTCTTCGATGATTCAAATTTCTTAGAAGATTCAAATTTCTTCGAAGAACCGCGGTATTTCCTACTTACTCTTACTAGCTTCAAACTTTTAAAATTCAAATTTATCTTTATTTCGAACATTCGAAGCTTCAATGTTCTTGGAAGAGCCAACTTCTTCGAGATAACACTTTATCAAGTTAACTCTTGCTATCTTCGTATATCAAATACTTTTTATGTTTTTTTATTTCGTACTCACGAAGATTCAAATTTCTTCGAAGATTTAATTTCTTCGATGATTCAAATTTCTTAGAAGATTCAAATTTCTTCGAAGATTCACGGTATTTCCTACTTACTCTTACTAGCTTCAAACATTTAAAATTCAAATTTATCTTTATTTCGAACTTTCGAAGATTCAAATTTATACAAAAATTCTCAGTTTCTCATTCTAACTCTCTTTTACTTCGAACATCTAATACTTCAAATTTTTCTTATTTCGAACTTTCGAAAATTCAATGTTCTTGGAAGATCCAACTTCTTCGAGGTAACACTTTATCAAGTTAACTCTTGCTATCTTCTTACATCAAATACTTTCTATGTTTTTTTATTTCGCACTCACGAAGATTCAAATTTCTTCGAAGATTTAATTTCTTCGATGATTCAAACTTCTTAGAAGATTCAAATTTCTTCGAAGATTCGCGGTATTTCCTACTTACTCTTAATAGCTTCAAACATTTAAAATTCAAATTTATCTTTATTTCGAACATTCGAAGCTTCAATGTTCTTGATAGAGCCAACTTCTTCGAGATAACACTTTATCAAGTTAACTCTTGCTATCTTCGTACATCAAATACTTTCTATGTTTTTTTATTTCGTACTCACGAAGATTCAAATTTCTTCGAAGATTTAATTTCTTCGATGATTCAAATTTCTTAGAAGATTCAAATTTCTTCGAAGATTCACGGTATTTCCTACTTACTCTTACTAGCTTCAAACATTTAAATTCAAATTTATCTTTATTTCGAACTTTCGAAGATTCAAATTTATACAAAAATTCTCAGTTCTCATTCTAACTCTCTTTTACTTCGAACATCTAATACTTCAAATTTTTCTTATTTCGAACTTTCGAAAATTCAATGTTCTTGGAAGATCCAACTTCTTCGAGGTAACACTTTATCAAGTTAACTCTTGCTATCTTCTTACATCAAATACTTTCTATGTTTTTTTATTTCGCACTCACGAAGATTCAAATTTCTTCGAAGATTTAATTTCTTCGATGATTCAAACTTCTTAGAAGATTCAAATTTCTTCGAAGATTCGCGGTATTTCCTACTTACTCTTTCTAGCTTCAAACTTTTAAAATTCAAATTTATCTCTATTTCGAACATTCGAAGCTTCAATGTTCTTGGAAGAGCCAACTTCTTCGAGATAACACTTTATCAAGTTAACTCTTGCTATCTTCGTACATCAAATACTTTCTATGTTTTTTTATTTCGTACTCACGAAGATTCAAATTTCTTCGAAGATTTAATTTCTTCGATGATTCAAATTTCTTAGAAGATTCAAATTCTTCGAAGATTCGCGGTATTTCCTACTTACTCTTACTAGCTTCAAACATTTAAAATTCAAATTTATATTTATTTCGAACTTTCGAAGATTCAAATTTATACAAAAATTCTCAGTATCTCATTCTAACTATCTTTTACTTCGAACATCTAATACTTCAAATTTTTCTTATTTCGAACTTTCGAAAATTCAATGTTCTTGGAAGATCCAACTTCTTCGAGGTAACACTTTATCAAGTTAACTCTTGCTATCTTCGTACATCAAATACTTTCTATGTTTTTTTATTTCGCACTCACGAAGATTCAAATTTCTTCGAAGATTTAATTTCATCGATGATTCAAATTTCTTAGAAGATTCAAATTTCTTCGAAGATTCGCGGTATTTCCTACTTACTCTTACTAGCTTCAAACTTTTAAAATTCAAATTTATCTTTATTTCGAACATTCGAAGCTTCAATGTTCTTGGAAGAGCCAACTTCTTCGAGATAACACTTTATCAAGTTAACTCTTGCTATCTTCGTACATCAAATACTTTCTATGTTTTTTTATTTCGTACTCACGAAGATTCAAATTTCTTCGAAGATTTAATTTCTTCGATGATTCAAATTTCTTAGAAGATTCAAATTTCTTCGAAGATTCGCGGTATTTCCTACTTACTCTAACTAGCTTCAAACATTTAAAATTCAAATTTATATTTATTTCGAACTTTCGAAGATTCAAATTTATACAAAAATTCTCAGTATCTCATTCTAACTCTCTTTTACTTCGAACATCTAATACTTCAAATTTTTCTTATTTCGAACTTTCGAAAATTCAATGTTCTTGGAAGATCCAACTTCTTCGAGGTAACACTTTATCAAGTTAACTCTTGCTATCTTCGTACATCAAATACTTTCTATGTTTTTTATTTCGCACTCACGAAGATTCAAATTTCTTCGAAGATTTAATTTCTTCGATGATTCAAATTTCTTAGAAGATTCAAATTTCTTCGAAGATTCGCGGTATTTCCCTACATACTCTTAATAGCTTCAAACATTTAAAATTCAAATTTATCTTTATTTCGAACATTCGAAGCTTCAATGTTCTTGGAAGAGCCAACTTCTTCGAGATAACACTTTATCAAGTTAACTCTTGCTATCTTCCTACATCAAATACTTTCTATGTTATTTTATTTCGTACTCACGAAGATTCAAATTTCTTCGAAGATTTAATTTCTTCGATGATTCAAATTTCTTAGAAGATTCAAATTTCTTCGAAGATTCGCGGTATTTCCTACTTACTCTTACTAGCTTCAAACATTTAAAATTCAAATTTATCTTTATTTCGAACATTCGAAGCTTCAATGTTCTTGGAAGAGCCAACTTCTTCGAGATAACACTTTATCAAATTAACTCTTGCTATCTTCGTACATCAAATACTTTCTATGTTTTTTTATTTCGTACTCACGAAGATTCAAATTTCTTCGAAGATTTAATTCCTTCGATGATTCAAATTTCTTAGAAGATTCAAATTTCTTCGAAGATTCGCGGTAATTCCTACTTTCTCTTACTAGCATCAAACATTTAAAATTCAAATTTATCTTTATTTCGAACATTCAAAGCTTCAATCTTCTTGGAAGAGCCAACTTCTTCGAGATAACACTTTATCAAGTTAACTCTTGCTATCTTCGTACATCAAATACTTTTTATGTTTTTTTATTTCGTACTCACGAAGATTCAAATTTCTTCGAAGATTTAATTTCTTCGATGATTCAAATTTCTTAGAAGATTCAAATTTCTTCGAAGATTCACGGTATTTCCTACTTTCTCTTACTAGCTTCAAACATTTAAAATTCAAATTTATCTTTATTTCGAACTTTCGAAGATTCAAATTTATACAAAATTCTCAGTATCTCATTCTAACTCTCTTTAACTTCGAACATCTAATACTTCAAATTTTTCTTATTTCGAACTTTCGAAAATTCAATGTTCTTGGAAGATCCAACTTCTTCGAGGTAACACTTTATCAAGTTAACTCTTGCTATCTTCTTACATCAAATACTTTCTATGTTTTTTATTTCGCACTCACGAAGATTCAAATTTCTTCGAAGATTTAATTTCTTCGATGATTCAAATTTCTTAGAAGATTCAAATTTCTTCGAGATTCGCGGTAATTCCTACTTTCTCTTACTAGCATCAAACATTTAAAATTCAAATTTATCTTTATTTCGAACATTCAAAGCTTCAATCTTCTTGGAAGAGCCAACTTCTTCGAGATAACACTTTATCAAGTTAAACTCTTGCTATCTTCGTACATCAAATACTTTTTATGTTTTTTTATTTCGTACTCACGAAGATTCAAATTTCTTCGAAGATTTAATTTTTTCGATGATTCAAATTTCTTAGAAGATTCAAATTTCTTCGAAGATTCGCGGTATTTCCTACTTAATCTTACTAGCTTCAAACTTTTAAAATTCAAATTTATCTTTATTTCGAACATTCGAAGCTTCAATGTTCTTGAAGAGCCAACTTCTTCGAGATAACACTTTATCAAGTTAACTCTTGCTATCTTCGTACATCAAATACTTTCTATGTTTTTTTATTTCGTACTCACAAAGATTCAAATTTCTTCGAAGATTTAATTTCTTCGATGATTCAAATTTCTTAGAAGATTCAAATTTCTTCGAAGATTCACGGTATTTCCTACTTTCTCTTACTAGCTTCAAACATTTAAAATTCAAATTTATCTTTATTTCGAACTTTCGAAGATTCAAATTTATACAAAATTCTCAGTATCTCATTCTAACTCTCTTTAACTTCGAACATCTAATACTTCAAATTTTTCTTATTTCGAACTTTCGAAAATTCAATGTTCTTGGAAGATCCAACTTCTTCGAGGTAACACTTTATCAAGTTAACTCTTGCTATCTTCTTACATCAAATACTTTCTATGTTTTTTTATTCGCACTCACGAAGATTCAAATTTCTTCGAAGATTTAATTTCTTCGATGATTCAAATTTCTTAGAAGATTCAAATTTCTTCGAAGATTCGCGGTATTTCCTACTTACTCTTAATAGCTTCAAACATTTAAAATTCAAATTTATCTTTATTTCGAACATTCGAAGCTTCAATGTTCTTGGAAGAGCCAACTTCTTCGAGATAACACTTTATCAAGTTAACTCTTGCTATCTTCCTACATCAAATACTTTCTATGTTATTTTATTTCGTACTCACGAAGATTCAAATTTCTTCGAAGATTTAATTTCTTCGATGATTCAAATTTCTTAGAAGATTCAAATTTCTTCGAAGATTCGCGGTATTTCCTACTTACTCTTAATAGCTTCAAACATTTAAAATTCAAATTTATCTTTATTTCGAACATTCGAAGCTTCAATGTTCTTGGAAGAGCCAACTTCTTCGAGATAACACTTATCAAGTTAACTCTTGCTGTCTTCGTACATCAAATACTTTCTATGTTTTTTTATTTCGTACTCACAAAGATTCAAATTTCTTCGAAGATTTAATTTCTTCGATGATTCAAATTCTTAGAAGATTCAAATTTCTTCGAAGATTCACGGTATTTCCTACTTACTCTTACTAGCTTCAAACATTTAAAATTCAAATTTATCTTTATTTCGAACTTTCGAAGATTCAAATTTATACAAAAATTCACAGTATCTCATTCTAACTCTCTTTTACTTCGAACATCTAATACTTCAAATTTTTCTTATTTCGAACTTTCGAAAATTCAATGTTCTTGGAAGAGCCAACTTCTTCGAGATAACACTTTATCAAGTTAACTCTTGCTATCTTCCTACATCAAATACTTTCTATGTTTTTTTATTTCGTACTCACGAAGATTCAAATTTCTTCGAAGATTTAATTCTTCGATGATTCAAATTTCTTAGAAGATTCAAATTTCTTCGAAGATTCGCGGTATTTCCTACTTACTCTTAATAGCTTCAAACATTTAAAATTCAAATTTATCTTTATTTCGAACATTCGAAGCTTCAATGTTCTTGGAAGAGCCAACTTCTTCGAGATAACACTTTATCAAGTTAACTCTTGCTATCTTCGTACATCAAATACTTTCTATGTTTTTTTATTTCGTACTCACGAAGATTCAAATTTCTTCGAAGATTTAATTTCTTCGATGATTCAAATTTCTTAGAAGATTCAAATTTCTTCGAAGATTCGCGGTATTTCCTACTTACTCTTAATAGCTTCAAACATTTAAAATTCAAATTTATCTTTATTTCGAACATTCGAAGCTTCAATGTTCTTGGAAGAGCCAACTTCTTCGAGATAACACTTTATCAAGTTAACTCTTGCTATCTTCCTACATCAAATACTTTCTATGTTTTTTATTTCGTACTCACGAAGATTCAAATTTCTTCGAAGATTTAATTTCTTCGATGATTCAAATTTCTTAGAAGATTCAAATTTCTTCGAAGATTCGCGGTATTTCCTACTTACTCTTACTAGCTTCAAACATTTAAAATTCAAATTTATCTTTATTTCGAACATTCGAAGCTTCAATGTTCTTGGAAGAGCCAACTTCTTCGAGATTACACTTTATCAAGTTAACTCTTGCTATCTTCGTACATCAAATACTTTCTATGTTTTTTTATTTCGTGCTCACGAAGATTCAAATTTCTTAGAAGATTCAAATTTCTTCGAAGATTCGCGGTATTTCCTACTTACTCTTACTAGCTTCAAACATTTAAAATTCAAATTTATCTTTTTTTCGAACTTTTGAAGATTCAAATTTATACAAAAATTCTCAGTATCTCATTCTAACTCTCACTTACTTCGAACATCTAATACTTCAAATTTTTCTTATTTCGAACTTTCGAAGCTTGAATGTTCTTGGAAGATCCAACTTCTTCGAGGTAACACTTTATCAAGATAACTCTTGCTATCTTCGTACATCAAATACTTTCAATGTTTTTTTATTTTGTACTCACGAAGATTCAAATTTCTTCGAAGATTTAATTTCTTCGATGATACAAATTTCTTAGAAGATTCAAATTTCTTCGAAGATTCGCGGTATTTCCTACTTACTCTTACTAGCTTCAAACATTTAAAATTCAAATTTATCTTTATTTCGAACTTTCGAAGATTCAAATTTATACAAAAATTCTCAGTATCTCATTCTAACTCTCTTTTACTTCGAACATCTAATACTTCAAATTTTTCTTATTTCGAACTTTCGAAAATTCAATGTTCTTGGAAGATCCAACTTCTTCGAGGTAACACTTTATCAAGTTAACTCTTGCTATCTTCGTACATCAAATACTTTCTATGTTTTTTATTTCGTACTCACGAAGATTCAAATTTCTTCGAAGATTTAATTTCTTCGATGATTCAAATTTCTTAGAAGATTCAAATTTCTTCGAAGATTCGCGGTATTTCCTACTTACTCTTACTAGCTTCAAACATTTAAAATTCAAATTTATCTTTATTTCTAACATTCGAAGCTTCAATGTTTTTGGAAGATCCAACTTCTTCGAGATAACACTTTATCAAGTTAACTTTTGCTATCTTCGTACATCAAATACTTTCTATGTTTTTTTATTTCGCACTCACGAAGATTCAAATTTCTTCGAAGATTTAATTTCTTCGATGATTCAAATTTCTTAGAAGATTCAAATTTCTTCGAAGATTCGCGGTATTTCCTACTTACTCTTAATAGCTTCAAACATTTAAAATTCAAATTTATCTTTATTTCGAACATTCGAAGCTTCAATGTTCTTGGAAGAGCCAACTTCTTCGAGATAACACTTTATCAAGTTAACTCTTGCTATCTTCGTACATCAAATACTTTCTATGTTATTTTATTTCGTACTCACGAAGATTCAAATTTCTTCGAAGATTTAATTTCTTAGATGATTCAAATTTCTTAGAAGATTCAAATTTCTTCGAAGATTCGCGGTATTTCCTACTTACTCTTACTAGCTTCAAACATTTAAAATTCAAATTTATCTTTTTTTCGAACTTTTGAAGATTCAAATTTATACAAAAATTCTCAGTATCTCATTCTAACTCTCACTTACTTCGAACATCTAATACTTCAAATTTTTCTTATTTCGAACTTTCGAAGCTTGAATGTTCTTGGAAGATCCAACTTCTTCGAGGTAACACTTTATCAAGATAACTCTTGCTATCTTCGTACATCAAATACTTTCAATGTTTTTTTATTTTGTACTCACGAAGATTCAAATTTCTTCGAAGATTTAATTTCTTCGATGATTCAAATTTCTTAGAAGATTCAAATTTCTTCGAAGATTCGCGGTATTTCCTACTTACTCTTACTAGCTTCAAACATTTAAAATTCAAATTTATCTTTATTTCGAACTTTCGAAGATTCAAATTTATACAAAATTCTCAGTATCTCATTCTAACTCTCTTTACTTCGAACATCTAATACTTCAAATTTTTCTTATTTCGAACTTTCGAAAATTCAATGTTCTTGGAAGATCCAACTTCTTCGAGGTAACACTTTATCAAGTTAACTCTTGCTGTCTTCGTACATCAAATACTTTCTATGTTTTTTTATTTCGCACTCACGAAGATTCAAATTTCTTAGAAGATTCAAATTTCTTCGAAGATTCGCGGTATTTCCTACTTACTCTTACTAGCTTCAAACATTTAAAATTCAAATTTATCTTTATTTCGAACTTTCGAAGATTCAAATTTATACAAAAATTCTCAGTATCTCATTCTAACTCTCTTTACTTCGAACATCTAATACTTCAAATTTTTCTTATTTCGAACTTTCGAAAATTCAATGTTCTTGGAAGATCCAACTTCTTCGAGGTAACACTTTATCAAGTTAACTCTTGCTATCTTCGTACATCAATACTTTCTATGTTATTTTATTTCGTACTCACGAAGATTCAAATTTCTTCGAAGATTTAATTTCTTCGATGATTCAAATTTCTTAGAAGATTCAAATTTCTTCGAAGATTCGCGGTATTTCCTACTTACTCTTACTAGCTTCAAACATTTAAAATTCAAATTTATCTTTTTTTCGAACTTTTGAAGATTCAAATTTATACAAAAATTCTCAGTATCTCATTCTAACTCTCACTTACTTCGAACATCTAATACTTCAAATTTTTCTTATTTCGAACTTTCGAAGCTTGAATGTTCTTGGAAGATCCAACTTCTTCGAGGTAACACTTTATCAAGATAACTCTTGCTATCTTCGTACATCAAATACTTTCAATGTTTTTTTATTTTGTACTCACGAAGATTCAAATTTCTTCGAAGATTTAATTTCTTCGATGATTCAAATTTCTTAGAAGATTCAAATTTCTTCGAAGATTCGCGGTATTTCCTACTTACTCTTACTAGCTTCAAACATTTAAAATTCAAATTTATCTTTATTTCGAACTTTCGAAGATTCAAATTTATACAAAAATTCTCAGTATCTCATTCTAACTCTCACTTACTTCGAACATCTAATACTTCAAATTTTTCTTATTTCGAACTTTCGAAGCTTGAATGTTCTTGGAAGATCCAACTTCTTCGAGGTAACACTTTATCAAGTTAACTCTTGCTGTCTTCGTACATCAAATACTTTCTATGTTTTTTTATTTCGCACTCACGAAGATTCAAATTTCTTAGAAGATTCAAATTTCTTCGAAGATTCGCGGTATTTCCTACTTACTCTTAATAGCTTCAAACATTTAAAATTCAAATTATCTTTATTTCGAACATTCGAAGCTTCAATGTTCTTGGAAGAGCCAACTTCTTCGAGATAACACTTTATCAAGTTAACTCTTGCTATCTTCCTACATCAAATACTTTCTATGTTTTTTTATTTCGTACTCACGAAGATTCAAATTTCTTCGAAGATTTAATTTCTTCGATGATTCAAATTTCTTAGAAGATTCAAATTTCTTCGAAGATTCGCGGTATTTCCTACTTACTCTTACTAGCTTCAAACATTTAAAATTCAAATTTATCTTTATTTCGAACATTCGAAGCTTCAATGTTCTTGGAAGAGCCAACTTCTTCGAGATTACACTTTATCAAGTTAACTCTTGCTATCTTCGTACATCAAATACTTTCTATGTTTTTTTATTTCGTGCTCACGAAGATTCAAATTTCTTAGAAGATTCAAATTTCTTCGAAGATTCGCGGTATTTCCTACTTACTCTTACTAGCTTCAAACATTTAAAATTCAAATTTATCTTTTTTTCGAACTTTGAAGATTCAAATTTATACAAAATTCTCAGTATCTCATTCTAACTCTCACTTACTTCGAACATCTAATACTTCAAATTTTTCTTATTTCGAACTTTCGAAGCTTGAATGTTCTTGGAAGATCCAACTTCTTCGAGTTAGCACTTTATCAAGATAACTCTTGCTATCTTCGTACATCAAATACTTTCAATGTTTTTTTATTTTGTACTCACGAAGATTCAAATTTCTTCGAAGATTTAATTTCTTCGATGATACAAATTTCTTAGAAGATTCAAATTTCTTCGAAGATTCGCGGTATTTCCTACTTACTCTTACTAGCTTCAAACATTTAAAATTCAAATTATCTTTATTTCGAACTTTCGAAGATTCAAATTTATACAAAATTCTCACTATCTCATTCTAACTCTCTTTTACTTCGAACATCTAATACTTCAAATTTTTCTTATTTCGAACTTTCGAAAATTCAATGTTCTTGGAAGATCCAACTTCTTCGAGGTAACACTTTATCAAGTTAACTCTTGCTATCTTCGTACATCAAATACTTTCTATGTTTTTTATTTCGTACTCACGAAGATTCAAATTTCTTCGAAGATTTAATTTCTTCGATGATTCAAATTTCTTAGAAGATTCAAATTTCTTCGAAGATTCGCGGTATTTCCTACTTACTCTTACTAGCTTCAAACATTTAAAATTCAAATTTATCTTTTTTTCGAACTTTTGAAGATTCAAATTTATACAAAAATTCTCAGTATCTCATTCTAACTCTCACTTACTTCGAACATCTAATACTTCAAATTTTTCTTATTTCGAACTTTCGAAGCTTGAATGTTCTTGGAAGATCCAACTTCTTCGAGGTAACACTTTATCAAGATAACTCTTGCTATCTTCGTACATCAAATACTTGTCAATGTTTTTTTATTTTGTACTCACGAAGATTCAAATTTCTTCGAAGATTTAATTTCTTCGATGATTCAAATTTCTTAGAAGATTCAATTTCTTCGAAGATTCGCGGTATTTCCTACTTACTCTTACTAGCTTCAAACATTTAAAATTCAAATTTATCTTTATTTCGAACTTTCGAAGATTCAAATTTATACAAAAATTCTCAGTATCTCATTCTAACTCTCTTTTACTTCGAACATCTAATACTTCAAATTTTTCTTATTTCGAACTTTCGAAAATTCAATGTTCTTGGAAGATCCAACTTCTTCGAGGTAACACTTTATCAAGTTAACTCTTGCTGTCTTCGTACATCAAATACTTTCTATGTTTTTTTATTTCGCACTCACGAAGATTCAAATTTCTTAGAAGATTCAAATTTCTTCGAAGATTCGCGGTATTCCTACTTACTCTTAATAGCTTCAAACATTTAAAATTCAAATTTATCTTTATTCGAACTTTCGAAGATTCAAATTTATACAAAAATTCTCAGTATCTCATTCTAACTCTCTTTTACTTCGAACATCTAATACTTCAAATTTTTCTTATTTCGAACTTTCGAAATTCAATGTTCTTGGAAGATCCAACTTCTTCGAGGTAACACTTTATCAAGTTAACTCTTGCTATCTTCGTACATCAAATACTTTCTATGTTATTTTATTTCGTACTCACGAAGATTCAAATATCTTCGAAGATTTAATTTCTTCGATGATTCAAATTTCTTAGAAGTATCAAATTTCTTCGAAGATTCGCGGTATTTCCTACTTACTCTTACTAGCTTCAAACATTTAAAATTCAAATTTATCTTTTTTTCGAACTTTGAAGATTCAAATTTATACAAAAATTCTCAGTATCTCATTCTAACTCTCACTTACTTCGAACATCTAATACTTCAAATTTTTCTTATTTCGAACTTTCGAAGCTTGAATGTTCTTGGAAGATCCAACTTCTTCGAGGTAACACTTTATCAAGATAACTCTTGCTATCTTCGTACATCAAATACTTCAATGTTTTTTATTTTGTACTCACGAAGATTCAAATTTCTTCGAAGATTTAATTTCTTCGATGATTCAAATTTCTTAGAAGATTCAAATTTCTTCGAAGATTCGCGGTATTTCCTACTTACTCTTACTAGCTTCAAAACATTTAAAATTCAAATTTATCTTTATTTCGAACTTTCGAAGATTCAAATTTATACAAAAATTCTCAGTATCTCATTCTAACTCTCTTTACTTCGAACATCTAATACTTCAAATTTTTCTTATTTCGAACTTTCGAAAATTCAATGTTGTTGGAAGATCCAACTTCTTCGAGGTAACACTTTATCAAGTTAACTCTTGCTATCTTCGTACATCAAATACTTTCTATGTTATTTTATTTCGTACTCACGAAGATTCAAATTTCTTCGAAGATTTAATTTCTTCGATGATTCAAATTTCTTAGAAGATTCAAATTTCTTCGAAGATTCGCGGTATTTCCTACTTACTCTTACTAGCTTCAACATTTAAAATTCAAATTATCTTTTTTTCGAACTTTTGAAGATTCAAATTTATACAAAAATTCTCAGTATCTCATTCTAACTCTCTTTACTTCGAACATCTAATACTTCAATTTTTCTATTTCGAACTTTCGAAAATTCAATGTTCTTGGAAGATCCAACTTCTTCGAGGTAACACTTTATCAAGTTAACTCTTGCTGTCTTCGTACATCAAATACTTTCTATGTTTTTTATTTCGCACTCACGAAGATTCAAATTTCTTAGAAGATTCAAATTTCTTCGAAGATTCGCGGTATTTCCTACTTACTCTTAATAGCTTCAAACATTTAAAATTCAAATTTATCTTTATTTCGAACATTCGAAGCTTCAATGTTCTTGGAAGAGCCAACTTCTTCGAGATAACACTTTATCAAGTTAACTCTTGCTATCTCCGTACATCAAATACTTTCTATGTTATTTTATTTCGTACTCACGAAGATTCAAATTTCTTCGAAGATTTAATTTCTTCGATGATTCAAATTCTTAGAAGATTCAAATTTCTTCGAAGATTCGCGGTATTTCCTACTTACTCTTACTAGCTTCAAACATTTAAAATTCAAATTTATCTTATTTCGAACATTCGAAGCTTCAATGTTCTTGGAAGAGCCAACTTCTTCGAGATAACACTTTATCAAGTTAACTCTTGCTATCTTCTTACATCAAATACTTTCTATGTTTTTTTATTTCGCACTCACGAAGATTCAAATTTCTTCGAAGATTTAATTTCTTCGATGATTCAAATTTCTTAGAAGATTCAAATTTCTTCGAAGATTCGCGGTATTTCCTACTTACTCTTAATAGCTTCAAACATTTAAAATTCAAATTTATCTTTATTTCGAACATTCGAAGCTTCAATGTTCTTGGAAGAGCCAACTTCTTCGAGATAACACTTTATCAAGTTAACTCTTGCTATCTTCTTACATCAAATACTTTCTATGTTTTTTTATTTCGCACTCACGAAGATTCAAATTTCTTCGAAGATTTAATTTCTTCGATGATTCAAATTTCTTAGAAGATTCAAATTTCTTCGAAGATTCGCGGTATTTCCTACTTACTCTTAATAGCTTCAAACATTTAAAATTCAAATTTATCTTTATTTCGAACATTCGAAGCTTCAATGTTCTTGGAAGAGCCAACTTCTTCGAGATAACACTTTATCAAGTTAACTCTTGCTATCTTCGTACATCAAATACTTTCTATGTTTTTTTATTTCGTACTCACGAAGATTCAAATTTCTTCGAAGATTTAATTTCTTCGATGATTCAAATTTCTTAGAAGATTCAAATTTCTTCGAAGATTCGCGGTATTTCCTACTTACTCTTACTAGCTTCAAACATTTAAAATTCAAATTTATCTTTTTTTCGAACTTTTGAAGATTCAAATTTATACAAAAATTCTCAGTATCTCATTCTAACTCCCTTTACTTCGAACATCTAATACTTCAAATTTTTCTTATTTCGAACTTTCGAAGCTTCAATGTTCTTGGAAGATCCAACTTCTTCGAGGTAACACTTTATCAAGTTAACTCTTGCTATCTTCGTACATCAAATACTTTCTATGTTATTTTATTTCGTACTCACGAAGATTCAAATTTCTTCGAAGATTTAATTCCTTCGATGATTCAAATTTCTTAGAAGATTCAAATTTCTTCGAAGATTCGCGGTATTTCCTACTTTCTCTTACTAGCTTCAAACATTTAAATTCAAATTTATCTTTATTTCGAACATTCAAAGCTTCAATGTTCTTGGAAGAGCCAACTTCTTCGAGATAACACTTTATCAAGTTAACTCTTGCTATCTTCGTACATCAAATACTTTTTATGTTTTTTATTTCGTACTCACGAAGATTCAAATTTCTTCGAAGATTTAATTTCTTCGATGATTCAAATTTCTTAGAAGATTCAAATTTCTTCGAAGATTCGCGGTATTTCCTACTTACTCTTACTCTTACTAAATTGAAGCTTCGAATGTTCGAAATAAAGATAAATTTGAATTTTAAATGTTTGAAGCTAGTAAGAGTAAGTAGGAAATACCGCGAATCTTCGAAGAAATTTGAATCTTCTAAGAAATTTGAATCATCGAAGAAATTAAATCTTCGAAGAAATTTGAATCTTCGTGAGTACGAAATAAAATAACATAGAAAGTATTTGATGTACGAAGATAGCAAGAGTTAACTTGATAAAGTGTTATCTCGAAGAAGTTTGCTCTTCCAAGAACATTGAAGCTTTGAATGTTCGAAATAAAGATAAATTTGAATTTTAAATGTTTGAAGCTATTAAGAGTAAGTAGGAAATACCGCGAATCTTCGAAGAAATTTGAATCTTCTAAGAAATTTGAATCATCGAAGAAATTAAATCTTCGAAGAAATTTGAATCTTCGTGAGTGCGAAATAAAAAAACATAGAAAGTATTTGATGTACGAAGATAGCAAGAGTTAACTTGATAAAGTGTTACCTCGAAGAAGTTGGATCTTCCAAGAACATTGAATTTTCGAAAGTTCGAAATAAGAAAAATTTGAAGTATTAGATGTTCGAAGTAAAAGAGAGTTAGAATGAGATACTGAGAATTTTTGTATAAATTTGAATCTTCGAAAGTTCGAAATAAATATAAATTTGAATTTTAAATGTTTGAAGCTAGTAAGAGTAAGTAGGAAATACCGCGAATCTTCGGAGAAATTTGAATCTTCTAAGAAATTTGAATCATCGAAGAAATTAAATCTTCGAAGAAATTTGAATCTTCGTGAGTACGAAATAAAAAACATAGAAAGTATTTGATGTACGAAGATAGCAAGAGTTAACTTGATATGGGTTATCTCGAAGAAGTTGGCTCTTCCAAGAACATTGAAGCTTCGAATGTTCGAAATAAAGATAAATTTGAATTTTAAAAGTTTGAAGCTAGTAAGAGTAAGTAGGAAATACCGCGAATCTTCGAAGAAATTTGAATCTTCTAAGAAATTTGAATCATCGAAGAAATTAAATCTTCGAAGAAATTTGAATCTTCGTGAGTACGAAATAAAAAACATAAAAAGTATTTGATGTACGAAGATAGCAAGAGTTAACTTGATAAAGTGTTATCTCGAAGAAGTTGGCTCTTCCAAGAACATTGAAGCTTTGAATGTTCGAAATAAAGATAAATTTGAATTTTAAATGTTTGAAGCTAGTAAGAGAAAGTAGGAAATACCGCGAATCTTCGAAGAAATTTGAATCTTCTAAGAAATTTGAATCATCGAAGGAATTAAATCTTCGAAGAAATTTGAATCTTCGTGAGTACGAAATAAAATAACATAGAAAGTATTTGATGTACGAAGATAGCAAGAGTTAACTTGATAAAGTGTTACCTCGAAGAAGTTGGATCTTCCAAGAACATTGAAGCTTCGAAAGTTCGAAATAAGAAAAATTTGAAGTATTAGATGTTCGAAGTAAAAGAGAGTTAGAATGAGATACTGAGAATTTTTGTATAAATTTGAATCTTCAAAAGTTCGAAAAAAAGATAAATTTGAATTTTAAATGTTTGAAGCTAGTAAGAGTAAGTAGGAAATACCGCGAATCTTCGAAAGAAATTTGAATCTTCTAAGAAATTTGAATCATCGAAGAAATTAAATCTTCGAAGAAATTTGAATCTTCGTGAGTACGAAATAAAAAAACATAAAAAGTATTTGATGTACGAATATAGCAAGAGTTAACTTGATAAAGTGTTATCTCGAAGAAGTTGGCTCTTCCAAGAACATTGAAGCTTTGAATGTTCGAAATAAAGATAAATTTGAATTTTAAATGTTTGAAGCTAGTAAGAGAAAGTAGGAAATACCGCGAATCTTCGAAGAAATTTGAATCTTCTAAGAAATTTGAATCATCGAAGGAATTAAATCTTCGAAGAAATTTGAATCTTCGTGAGTACGAAATAAAATAACATAGAAAGTATTTGATGTACGAAGATAGCAAGAGTTAACTTGATAAAGTGTTACCTCGAAGAAGTTGGATCTTCCACGAACATTGAAGCTTCGAAAGTTCGAAATAAGAAAAATTTGAAGTATTAGATGTTCGAAGTAAAAGGGAGTTAGAATGAGATACTGAGAATTTTTGTATAAATTTGAATCTTTAAAAGTTCGAAAAAAAGATAAATTTGAATTTTAAATGTTTGAAGCTAGTAAGAGTAAGTAGGAAATACCGCGAATCTTCGAAGAAATTTGAATCTTCTAAGAAATTTGAATCATCGAAGAAATTAAATCTTCGAAGAAATTTGAATCTTCGTGAGTACGAAATAAAAAAACATAGAAAGTATTTGATGTACGAAGATAGCAAGAGTTAACTTGATAAAGTGTTATCTCGAAGAAGTTGGCTCTTCCAAGAACATTGAAGCTTCGAATGTTCGAAATAAAGATAAATTTGAATTTTAAATGTTTGAAGCTATTAAGAGTAAGTAGGAAATACCGCGAATCTTCGAAGAAATTTGAATCTTCTAAGAAATTTGAATCATCGAAGAAATTAAATCTTCTAAGAAATTTGAATCATCGAAGAAATTAAATCTTCGAAGAAATTTGAATCTTCGTGAGTGCGAAATAAAAAAACATAGAAAGTATTTGATGTAAGAAGATAGCAAGAGTTAACTTGATAAAGTGTTACCTCGAAGAAGTTGGATCTTCCAAGAACATTGAATTTTCGAAAGTTCGAAATAAGAAAAATTTGAAGTATTAGATGTTCGAAGTAAAAGAGAGTTAGAATGAGATACTGAGAATTTTTGTATAAATTTGAATCTTCGAAAGTTCGAAATAAAGATAAATTTGAATTTTAAATGTTTGAAGCTAGTAAGAGTAAGTAGGAAATACCGCGAATCTTCGAAGAAATTTGAATCTTCTAAGAAATTTGAATCATCGAAGAAATTAAATCTTCGAAGAAATTTGAATCTTCGTGAGTACGAAATAAAAAAACATAGAAAGTATTTAATGTACGAAGATAGCAAGAGTTAACTTGATAAAGTGTTATCTCGAAGAAGTTGGCTCTTCCAAGAACATTGAAGCTTCGAATGTTCGAAATAAAGATAAATTTGAATTTAAATGTTTGAAGCTAGTAAGAGTAAGTAGGAAATACCGCGAATCTTCGAAGAAATTTGAATCTTCTAAGAAATTTGAATCATCGAAGAAATTAAATCTTCGAAGAAATTTGAATCTTCGTGAGTACGAAATAAAAAAACATAGAAAGTATTTGATGTACGAAGATAGCAAGAGTTAACTTGATAAAGTGTTATCTCGAAGAAGTTGGCTCTTCCAAGAACATTGAAGCTTTGAATGTTCGAAATAAAGATAAATTTGAATTTTAAATGTTTGAAGCTAGTAAGAGAAAGTAGGAAATACCGCGAATCTTCGAAGAAATTTGAATCTTCTAAGAAATTTGAATCATCGAAGGAATAAAATCTTCGAAGAAATTTGAATCTTCGTGAGTACGAAATAAAATAACATAGAAAGTATTTGATGTACGAAGATAGCAAGAGTTAACTTGATAAAGTGTTACCTCGAAGAAGTTGGATCTTCCAAGAACATTGAAGCTTCGAAAGTTCGAAATAAGAAAAATTTGAAGTATTAGATGTTCGAAGTAAAAGAGAGTTAGAATGAGATACTGAGAATTTTTGTATAAATTTGAATCTTCAAAAGTTCGAAAAAAAGATAAATTTGAATTTTAAATGTTTGAAGCTAGTAAGAGTAAGTAGGAAATACCGCGAATCTTCGAAGAAATTTGAATCTTCTAAGAAATTTGAATCATCGAAGAAATTAAATCTTCGAAGAAATTTGAATCTTCGTGAGTACGAAATAAAAAAACATAAAAAGTATTTGATGTACGAAGATAGCAAGAGTTAACTTGATAAAGTGTTATCTCGAAGAAGTTGGCTCTTCCAAGAACATTGAAGCTTTGAATGTTCGAAATAAAGATAAATTTGAATTTTAAATGTTTTAAGCTAGTAAGAGAAAGTAGGAAATACCGCGAATCTTCGAAGAAATTTGAATCTTCTAAGAAATTTGAATCATCGAAGGAATTAAATCTTCGAAGAAATTTGAATCTTCGTGAGTACGAAATAAAATAACATAGAAAGTATTTGATGTACGAAGATAGCAAGAGTTAACTTGATAAAGTGTTACCTCGAAGAAGTTGGATCTTCCAAGAACATTGAAGCTTCGAAAGTTCGAAATAAGAAAAATTTGAAGTATTAGATGTTCGAAGTAAAAGGGAGTTAGAATGAGATACTGAGAATTTTTGTATAAATTTGAATCTTTAAAAGTTCGAAAAAAAGATAAATTTGAATTTTAAATGTTTGAAGCTAGTAAGAGTAAGTAGGAAATACCGCGAATCTTCGAAGAAATTTGAATCTTCTAAGAAATTTGAATCATCGAAGAAATTAAATCTTCGAAGAAATTTGAATCTTCGTGAGTACGAAATAAAAAAACATAGAAAGTATTTGATGTACGAAGATAGCAAGAGTTAACTTGATAAAGTGTTATCTCGAAGAAGTTGGCTCTTCCAAGAACATTGAAGCTTCGAATGTTCGAAATAAAGATAAATTTGAATTTTAAATGTTTGAAGCTATTAAGAGTAAGTAGGAAATACCGCGAATCTTCGAAGAAATTTGAATCTTCTAAGAAATTTGAATCATCGAAGAAATTAAATCTTCGAAGAAATTTGAATCTTCGTGAGTACGAAATAAAAAAACATAAAAAGTATTTGATGTACGAAGATAGCAAGAGTTAACTTGATAAAGTGTTATCTCGAAGAAGTTGGCTCTTCCAAGAACATTGAATTTTCGAAAGTTCGAAATAAGAAAAATTTGAAGTATTAGTTGTTCGAAGTAAAAGAGAGTTAGAATGAGATACTGAGAATTTTTGTATAAATTTGAATCTTCGAAAGTTCGAAATAAAGATAAATTTGAATTTTAAATGTTTGAAGCTAGTAAGAGAAAGTAGGAAATACCGCGAATCTTCGAAGAAATTTGAATCTTCTAAGAAATTTGAATCATCGAAGGAATTAAATCTTCGAAGAAATTTGAATCTTCGTGAGTACGAAATAAAATAACATAGAAAGTATTTGATGTACGAAGATAGCAAGAGTTAACTTGATAAAGTGTTACCTCGAAGAAGTTGGATCTTCCAAGAACATTGAAGCTTCGAAAGTTCGAAATAAGAAAAATTTGAAGTATTAGATGTTCGAAGTAAAAGGGAGTTAGAATGAGATACTGAGAATTTTTGTATAAATTTGAATCTTCAAAAGTTCGAAAAAAAGATAAATTTGAATTTTAAATGTTTGAAGCTAGTAAGAGTAAGTAGGAAATACCGCGAATCTTCGAAGAAATTTGAATCTTCTAAGAAATTTGAATCATCGAAGAAATTAAATCTTCGAAGAAATTTGAATCTTCGTGAGTACGAAATAAAAAACATAGAAAGTATTTGATGTACGAAGATAGCAAGAGTTAACTTGATAAAGTGTTATCTCGAAGAAGTTGGCTCTTCCAAGAACATTGAAGCTTCGAATGTTCGAAATAAAGATAAATTTGAATTTTAAATGTTTGAAGCTATTAAGAGTAAGTAGGAAATACCGCGAATCTTCGAAGAAATTTGAATCTTCTAAGAAATTTGAATCATCGAAGAAATTAAATCTTCGAAGAAATTTGAATCTTCGTGAGTACGAAATAAAAAAACATAGAAAGTATTTAATGTACGAAGATAGCAAGAGTTAACTTGATAAAGTGTTATCTCGAAGAAGTTGGCTCTTCCAAGAACATTGAAGCTTCGAATGTTCGAAATAAGATTCAAATTTCTTCGAAGATTTAATTTCTTCGATGATTCAAATTTCTTAGAAGATTCAAATTTCTTCGAAGATTCGCGGTATTTCCTACTTACTCTTAATAGCTTCAAACATTTAAAATTCAAATTTATCTTTATTTCGAACATTCGAAGCTTCAATGTTCTTGGAAGAGCCAACTTCTTCGAGATAACACTTTATCAAGTTAACTCTTGCTATCTTCGTACATCAATACTTTCTATGTTTTTTTATTTCGTACTCACGAAGATTCAAATTTCTTCGAAGATTTAATTTCTTCGATGATTCAAATTTCTTAGAAGATTCAAATTTCTTCGAAGATTCGCGGTATTTCCTACTTACTCTTACTAGCTTCAAACATTTAAAATTCAAATTTATCTTTTTTTCGAACTTTTGAAGATTCAAATTTATACAAAAATTCTCAGTATCTCATTCTTACTCCCTTTTACTTCGAACATCTAATACTTCAAATTTTTCTTATTTCGAACTTTCGAAGCTTCAATGTTCTTGGAAGATCCAACTTCTTCGAGGTAACACTTTATCAAGTTAACTCTTGCTATCTTCGTACATCAAATACTTTCTATGATATTTTATTTCGTACTCACGAAGATTCAAATTTCTTCGAAGATTTAATTCCTTCGATGATTCAAATTTCTTAGAAGATTCAAATTTCTTCGAAGATTCGCGGTATTTCCTACTTTCTCTTACTAGCTTCAAACATTTAAAATTCAAATTTATCTTTATTTCGAACATTCAAAGCTTCAATGTTCTTGGAAGAGCCAACTTCTTCGAGATAACACTTTATCAAGTTAACTCTTGCTATCTTCGTACATCAAATACTTTTTATGTTTTTTTATTTCGTACTCACGAAGATTCAAATTTCTTCGAAGATTTAATTTCTTCGATGATTCAAATTTCTTAGAAGATTCAAATTTCTTCGAAGATTCGCGGTATTTCCTACTTACTCTTACTAGCTTCAAACTTTTAAAATTCAAATTTATCTTTATTTCGAACATTCGAAGCTTCAATGTTCTTGGAAGAGCCAACTTCTTCGAGATAACACTTTATCAAGTTAACTCTTGCTATCTTCGTACATCAAATACTTTCTATGTTTTTTTATTTCGTACTCACGAAGATTCAAATTTCTTCGAAGATTTAATTTCTTCGATGATTCAAATTTCTTAGAAGATTCAAAATTCTCCGAAGATTCGCGGTATTTTCTACTTACTCTTACTAGCTTCAAACATTAAAAATTCAAATTTATATTTATTTCGAACTTTCGAAGATTCAAATTTATACAAAAATTCTCAGTATCTCATTCTAACTCTCTTTTACTTCGAACATCTAATACTTCAAATTTTTCTTATTTCGAACTTTCGAAAATTCAATGTTCTTGGAAGATCCAACTTCTTCGAGGTAACACTTTATCAAGTTAACTCTTGCTATCTTCGTACATCAAATACTTTCTATGTTTTTTTATTTCGCACTCACGAAGATTCAAATTTCTTCGAAGATTTAATTTCTTCGATGATTCAAATTTCTTAGAAGATTCAAATTTCTTCGAAGATTCGCGGTATTTCCTACTTACTCTTAATAGCTTCAAACATTTAAAATTCAAATTTATCTTTATTTCGAACATTCGAAGCTTCAATGTTCTTGGAAGAGCAAACTTCTTCGAGAAAACACTTTATCAAGTTAACTCTTGCTATCTTCGTACATCAAATACTTTCTATGTTATTTTATTTCGTACTCACGAAGATTCAAATTTCTTCGAAGATTTAATTTCTTCGATGATTCAAATTTCTTAGAAGATTCAAATTTCTTCGAAGATTCGCGGTATTTCCTACTTACTCTTACTAGCTTCAAACATTTAAAATTCAAATTTATCTTTATTTCGAACATTCGAAGCTTCAATGTTCTTGGAAGAGCCAACTTCTTCGAGGTAACACTTTATCAAGTTAACTCTTGCTATCTTCTTACATCAAATACTTTCTATGTTTTTTTATTTCGCACTCACGAAGATTCAAATTTCTTCGAAGATTTAATTTCTTCGATGATTCAAATTTCTTAGAAGATTCAAATTTCTTCGAAGATTTGCGGTATTTCCTACTTACTCTTAATAGCTTCAAACATTTAAAATTCAAATTTATCTTTATTTCGAACATTCGAAGCTTCAATGTTCTTGGAAGAGCCAACTTCTTCGAGATAACACTTTATCAAGTTAACTCTTGCTATCTTCGTGCATCAAATACTTTCTATGTTTTTTATTTCGTACTCACGAAGATTCAAATTTCTTCGAAGATTTAATTTCTTCGATGATTCAAATTTCTTAGAAGATTCAAATTTCTTCGAAGATTCGCGGTATTTCCTACTTACTCTTACTAGCTTCAAACATTTAAAATTCAAATTTATCTTTTTTTCGAACTTTTGAAGATTCAAATTTATACAAAAATTCTCAGTATCTCATTCTAACTCCCTTTACTTCGAACATCTAATACTTCAAATTTTTCTTATTCGAACTTTCGAAGCTTCAATGTTCTTGGAAGATCCAACTTCTTCGAGGTAACACTTTATCAAGTTAACTCTTGCTATCTTCGTACATCAAATACTTTCTATGTTTTTTTATTTCGTACTCACGAAGATTCAAATTTCTTCGAAGATTTAATTTCTTCGATGATTCAAATTTCTTAGAAGATTCAAATTTCTTCGAAGATTCGCGGTATTTCCTACTTACTCTTACTAGCTTCAAACATTTAAAATTCAAATTTATCTTTTTTTCGAACTTTTGAAGATTCAAATTTATACAAAAATTCTCAGTATCTCATTCTAACTCTCTTTTACTTCGAACATCTAATACTTCAAATTTTTCTTATTTCGAACTTTCGAAGCTTCAATGTTCTTGGAAGATCCAACTTCTTCGAGGTAACACTTTATCAAGTTAACTCTTGCTATCTTCGTACATCAAATACTTTCTATGTTATTTTATTTCGTACTCACGAAGATTCAATTTTCTTCGAAGATTTAATTCCTTCGATGATTCAAATTTCTTAGAAGATTCAAATTTCTTCGAAGATTCGCGGTATTTCCTACTTTCTCTTACTAGCTTCAAACATTTAAAATTCAAATTTATCTTTATTTCGAACATTCAAAGCTTCAATGTTCTTGGAAGAGCCAACTTCTTCGAGATAACACTTTATCAAGTTAACTCTTGCTATCTTCGTACATCAAATACTTTTTATGTTTTTTTATTTCGTACTCACGAAGATTCAAATTTCTTCGAAGATTTAATTTCTTCGATGATTCAAATTTCTTAGAAGATTCAAATTTCTTCGAAGATTCGCGGTATTTCCTACTTACTCTTACTAGCTTCAAACTTTTAAAATTCAAATTTATCTTTATTTCGAACATTCGAAGCTTCAATGTTCTTGGAAGAGCCAACTTCTTCGAGATAACACTTTATCAAGTTAACTCTTGCTATCTTCGTACATCAAATACTTTCTATGTTTTTTATTTCGTACTCACGAAGATTCAAATTTCTTCGAAGATTTAATTTCTTCGATGATTCAAATTTCTTAGAAGATTCAAATTTCTCCGAAGATTCGCGGTATTTCCTACTTACTCTTACTAGCTTCAAACATTTAAAATTCAAATTTATATTTATTTCGAACTTTCGAAGATTCAAATTTATACAAAAATTCTCAGTATCTCATTCTAACTCTCTTTTACTTCGAACATCTAATACTTCAAATTTTCTTATTTCGAACTTTCGAAGCTTCAATGTTCTTGGAAGATCCAACTTCTTCGAGGTAACACTTTATCAAGTTAACTCTTGCTATCTTCGTACATCAAATACTTTCTATGATATTTTATTTCGTACTCACGAAGATTCAAATTTCTTCGAAGATTTAATTCCTTCGATGATTCAAATTTCTTAGAAGATTCAAATTTCTTCGAAGATTCGCGGTATTTCCTACTTTCTCTTACTAGCTTCAAACATTTAAAATTCAAATTTATCTTTATTTCGAACATTCAAAGCTTCAATGTTCTTGGAAGAGCCAACTTCTTCGAGATAACACTTTATCAAGTTAACTCTTGCTATCTTCGTACATCAAATACTTTTTATGTTTTTTTTATTTCGTACTCACGAAGATTCAAATTTCTTCGAAGATTTAATTTCTTCGATGATTCAAATTTCTTAGAAGATTCAAATTTCTTCGAAGATTCGCGGTATTTCCTACTTACTCTTACTAGCTTCAAACTTTTAAAATTCAAATTTATCTTTATTTCGAACATTCGAAGCTTCAATGTTCTTGGAAGAGCCAACTTCTTCGAGATAACACTTTATCAAGTTAACTCTTGCTATCTTCGAACATCAAATGCTTTCTATGTTTTTTTATTTCGCACTCACGAAGATTCAAATTTCTTCGAAGATTTAAGTTCTTCGATGATTCAAATTTCTTAGAAGATTCAAATTTCTTCGAAGATTCGCGGTATTTCCTACTTACTCTTACTAGCTTCAAACATTTAAAATTCAAATTTATCTTTATTTCGAACATTCGAAGCTTCAATGTTCTTGGAAGAGCCAACTTCTTCGAGATAACACTTTATCAAGTTCACTCTTGCTATCTTCGTACATCAAATACTTTCTATGTTTATTTATTTCGCACTCACGAAGATTCAAATTTCTTCGAAGATTTAATTTCTTCGATGATTCAAATTTCTTAGAAGATTCAAATTTCTTCGAAGATTCGCGGTATTTCCTACTTACTCTTACTAGCTTCAAACATTTAAAATTCAAATTTATCTTTATTTCGAACATTCGAAGCTTCAATGTTCTTGGAAGAGCCAACTTCTTCGAGGTAACACCTTATCAAGTTAACTCTTGCTGTCTTCGTACATCAAATACTTTCTATGTTTTTTTATTTCGCACTCACGAAGATTCAAATTTCTTCGAAGATTCGCGGCATTTCCTACTTACTCTTAATAGCTTCAAACATTTAAAATTCAAATTTATCTTTATTTCGAACATTCGAAGCTTCAATGTTCTTGGAAGAGCCAACTTCTTCGAAATAACACTTTATCAAGTTAACTCTTGCTATCTTCGTACATCAATACTTTCTATGTTATTTTATTTCGTACTCACGAAGATTCAAATTTCTTCGAAGATTTAATTTCTTCGATGATTCAAATTTCTTAGAAGATTCAAATTCTTCGAAGTTTCGCGGTATTTCCTACTTACTCTTACTAGCTTCAAACATTTAAAATTCAAATTTACCTTTATTTCGAACATTCGAAGCTTCAATGTTCTTGGAAGAGCCAACTTCTTCGAGATAACACTTTATCAAGTTAACTCTTGCTATCTTCGTACATCAAATACTTTCTATGTTATTTTATTTCATACTCACGAAGATTCAAATTTCTTCGAAGATTTAATCTCTTCGATGATTCAAATTTCTTAGAAGATTCAAATTTCTTCGAAGATTCGCGGTATTTCCTACTTACTCTTACTAGCTTCAAACATTTAAAATTCAAATTTATCTTTATTTCGAACATTCGAAGCTTCAATGTTCTTGGAAGAGCCAACTTCTTCGAGATAACACTTTATCAAGTTAACTCTTGCTATCTTCGAACATCAAATGCTTTCTATGTTTTTTTATTTCGCACTCACGAAGATTCAAATTTCTTCGAAGATTTAAGTTCTTCGATGATTCAAATTTCTTAGAAGATTCAAATTTCTTCGAAGATTCGCGGTATTTCCTACTTACTCTTACTAGCTTCAAACATTTAAAATTCAAATTTATCTTTATTTCGAACATTCGAAGCTTCAATGTTCTTGGAAGAGCCAACTTCTTCGAGATAACACTTTATCAAGTTAACTCTTGCTATCTTCGTACATCAAATACTTTCTATGTTTATTTATTTCGCACTCACGAAGATTCAATTTCTTCGAAGATTTAATTTCTTCGATGATTCAAATTTCTTAGAAGATTCAATTTCTTCGAAGATTCGCGGTATTTTCCTACTTACTCTTACTAGCTTCAAACATTTAAAACTCAAATTTATCTTTATTTCGAACATTCGAAGCTTCAATGTTCTTGGAAGAGCCAACTTCTTCGAGGTAACACTTTATCAAGTTAACTCTTGCTGTCTTCGTACATCAAATACTTTCTATGTTTTTTTATTTCGCACTCACGAAGATTCAAATTTCTTCGAAGATTCGCGGTATTTCCTACTTACTCTTAATAGCTTCAAACATTTAAAATTCAAATTTATCTTTATTTCGAACATTCGAAGCTTCAATGTTCTTGGAAGAGCCAACTTCTTCGAAATAACACTTTATCAAGTTAACTCTTGCTATCTTCGTACATCAAATACTTTCTATGTTATTTTATTTCGTACTCACGAAGATTCAAATTTCTTCGAAGATTTAATTTCTTCGATGATTCAAATTTCTTAGAAGATTCAAATTTCTTCGAAGTTTCGCGGTATTTCCTACTTACTCTTACTAGCTTCAAACATTTAAAATTCAAATTTATCTTTATTTCGAACATTCGAAGCTTCAATGTTCTTGGAAGAGCCAACTTCTTCGAGATAACACTTTATCAAGTTAACTCTTGCTATCTTCGTACATCAAATACTTTCTATGTTTTTTTATTTCGTACTCACGAAGATTCAAATTTCTTCGAAGATTTAATTTCTTCGATGATTCAAATTTCTTAGAAGATTCAAATTTCTTCGAAGATTCGCGGTATTTCCTACTTACTCTTACTAGCTTCAAACATTTAAAATTCAAATTTATCTTTTTTTCGAACTTTTGAAGATTCAAATTTATACAAAAATTCTCAGTATCTCATTCTAACTCTCACTTACTTCGAACATCTAATACTTCAAATTTTTTCTTATTTCGAACTTTCGAAGCTTCAATGTTCTTGGAAGATCCAACTTCTTCGAGGTAACACTTTATCAAGTTAACTCTTGCTATCTTCGTACAGCAAATACTTTCTATGTTTTTTTATTTCGTAATCACGAAGATTCAATTTTCTTCGAAGATTCGCGGTATTTCCTACTTACTCTTACTGGCTTCAAACATTTAAAAATTCAAATTTATCTTTATTTCGAACTTTCGAAGATTCAAATTTATACAAAAATTCTCAGTATCTCATTCTAACTCTCTTTTACTTCGAACATCTAATACTTCAAATTTTTCTTATTTCGAACTTTCGAAAATTCAATGTTCTTGGAAGATCCAACTTCTTCGAGGTAACACTTTATCAAGTTAACTCTTGCTGTCTTCGTACGTCAAATACTTTCTATGTTTTTTTATTTCGCACTCACGAAGATTCAAATTTCTTAGAAGATTCAAATTTCATCGAAGATTCGCGGTATTTCCTACTTACTCTTAATAGCTTCAAACATTTAAAATTCAAATTTATCTTTATTTCGAACATTCGAAGCTTCAATGTTCTTGGAAGAGCCAACTTCTTCGAGATAACACTTTATCAAGTTAACTCTTGCTATCTTCGTACATCAAATACTTTCTATGTTATTTTATTTCGTACTCACGAAGATTCAAATTTCTTCGAAGATTTAATTTCTTCGATGATTCAAATTTCTTAGAAGATTCAAATTTCTTCGAAGATTCGCGGTATTTCCTACTTACTCTTACTAGCTTCAAACATTTAAAATTCAAATTTATCTTTATTTCGAACATTCGAAGCTTCAATGTTCTTGGAAGAGCCAACTTCTTCGAGATAACACTTTATCAAGTTAACTCTTGCTATCTTCGTACATCAAATACTTTCTATGTTTATTTATTTCGCACTCACGAAGATTCAAATTTCTTCGAAGATTTAATTTCTTCGATGATTCAAATTTCTTAGAAGATTCAAATTTCTTCGAAGATTCGCGGTATTTCCTACTTACTCTTACTAGCTTCAAACATTTAAAATTCAAATTTATCTTTATTTCGAACATTCGAAGCTTCAATGTTCTTGGAAGAGCCAACTTCTTCGAGGTAACACTTTATCAAGTTAACGCTTGCTGTCTTCGTACATCAAATACTTTCTATGTTTTTTTATTTCGCACTCACGAAGATTCAAATTTCTTAGAAGATTCAAATTTCTTCGAAGATTCGCGGTATTTCCTACTTACTCTAAATAGCTTCAAACATTTAAAATTCAAATTTATCTTTATTTCGAACATTCGAAGCTTCAATGTTCTTGGAAGAGCCAACTTCTTCGAGATAACACTTTATCAAGTTAACTCTTGCTATCTTCGTACATCAAATACTTTCTATGTTATTTTATTTCGTACTCACGAAGATTCAAATTTCTTCGAAGATTTAATTTCTTCGATGATTCAAATTTCTTAGAAGATTCAAATTTCTTCGAAGATTCGCGGTATTTCCTACTTACTCTTACTAGCTTCAAACATTTAAAATTCAAATTTATCTTTATTTCGAACATTCGAAGCTTCAATGTTCTTGGAAGAGCCATCTTCTTCGAGATAACACTTTATCAAGTTAACTCTTGCTATCTTCGTACATCAAATACTTTCTATGTTTTTTATTTCGTACTCACGAAGATTCAAATTTCTTCGAAGATTTAATTTCTTCGATGATTCAAATTTCTTAGAAGATTCAAATTTCTTCGAAGATTCGCGGTATTTCCTACTTACTCTTAATGGCTTCAAACATTTAAAATTCAAATTTATCTTTTTTTCGAACTTTTGAAGATTCAAAATTATACAAAAATTCTCAGTATCTCATTCTAACTCTCACTTACTTCGAACATCTAATACTTCAAATTTTTCTTATTTCGAACTTTCGAAGCTTCAATGTTCTTGGAAGATCCAACTTCTTCGAGGTAACACTTTATCAAGTTAACTCTTGCTATCTTCGTACAGCAAATACTTTCTATGTTTTTTATTTCGTAATCACGAAGATTCAAATTTCTTCGAAGATTCGCGGTATTTCCTACTTACTCTTACTAGCTTCAAACATTTAAAATTCAAATTTATCTTTATTTCGAACTTTCGAAGATTCAAATTTATACAAAAATTCTCAGTATGTCATTCTAACTCTCTTTTACTTCGAACATCTAATACTTCAAATTTTTCTTATTTCGAACTTTCGAAAATTCAATGTTCTTGGAAGATCCAACTTCTTCGAGGTAACACTATATCAAGTTAACTCTTGCTGTCTTCGTACATCAAATACTTTCTATGTTTTTTTATTTCGCACTCACGAAGATTCAAATTTCTTAGAAGATTCAAATTTCTTCGAAGATTCGCGGTATTTCCTACTTACTCTTAATAGCTTCAACATTTAAAATTCAAATTTATCTTTATTTCGAACATTCGAAGCTTCAATGTTCTTGGAAGAGCCAACTTCTTCGAGATAACACTTTATCAAGTTAACTCTTGCTATCTTCGTACATCAAATACTTTCTATGTTATTTTATTTCGTACTCACGAAGATTCAAATTTCTTCGAAGATTTAATTTCTTCGATGATTCAAATTTCTTAGAAGATTCAAATTTCTTCGAAGATTCGCGGTATTTCCTACTTACTCTTACTAGCTTCAAACATTTAAAATTCAAATTTATCTTATTTCGAACTTTCGAAGCTTCAATGTTCTTGGAAGAGCCAACTTCTTCGAGATAACACTTTATCAAGTTAACTCTTGCTATCTTCGTACATCAAATACTTTCTATGTTTATTTATTTCGCACTCACGTAGATTCAAATTTCTTCGAAGATTTAATTTCTTCGATGATTCAAATTTCTTAGAAGATTCAAATTTCTTCGAAGATTCGCGGTATTTCCTACTTACTCTTACTAGCTTCAAACATTTAAAATTCAAATTTATCTTTATTTCGAACATTCGAAGCTTCAATGTTCTTGGAAGAGCCAACTTCTTCGAGATAACACTTTATCAAGTTAACTCTTGCTATCTTCGTACATCAAATACTTTCTATGTTTTTTTATTTCGTACTCACGAAGATTCAAATTTCTTCGAAGATTTAATTTCTTCGATAATTCAAATTTCTTAGAAGATTCAAATTTCTTCGAAGATTCGCGGTATTTCCTACTTACTCTTACTAGCTTCAAACATTTAAAATTCAAATTTATCTTTTTTTCGAACTTTTGAAGATTCAAATTTATACAAAAATTCTCAGTATCTCATTCTAACTCTCACTTACTTCGAACATCTAATACTTCAAATTTTTCTTATTTCGAACTTTCGAGGCTTGAATGTTCTTGGAAGATCCAACTTCTTCGAGGTAACACTTTATCAAGTTAACTCTTGCTATCTTCGTACATCAAATACTTTCAATGTATTTTTATTTCGTACTTACGTAGATTCAAATTTCTTCGAAGATTCAAATTTCTTCGAAGATTCGAGGTATTTCCTACTTACTCTTACTAGCTTCAAATATTTAAAATTCAAATTTATCTTTATTTCGAACTTTCGAAGATTCAAATTTATACAAAAATTCTCAGTATCTCATTCTAACTCTCTTTTACTTCGAACATCTAATACTTCAAATTTTTCTTATTTCGAACTTTCGAAAATTCAATGTTCTTGGAAGATCCAACTTCTTCGAGGTAACACTTTATCAAGTTAACTCTTGCTATCTTCGTACATCAAATACTTTCTATGTTTTTTTATTTCGAACTCACGAAGATTCAAATTTCTTCGAAGATTTAATTTCTTCGATGATTCAAATTTCTTAGAAGATTCGCGGTATTTCCTACTTACTCTTACTAGCTTCAAACATTTAAAATCTAATTTATCTTTTTTTCGAACTTTTGAAGATTCAAATTTATACAAAAATTCTCAGTATCTCATTCTAACTCTCACTTACTTCGAACATCTAATACTTCAAATTTTTCTTATTTCGAACTTTCGAAGCTTGAATGTTCTTGGAAGATCCAACTTCTTCGAGGTAACACTTTATCAAGTTAACTCTTGCTATCTTCGTACATCAAATACTTTCAATGTATTTTTATTTCGTACTCACGTAGATTCAAATTTCTTCGAAGATTCAAATTTCTTCGAAGATTCGAGGTATTTCCTACTTACTCTTACTAGCTTCAAACATTTAAAATTCAAATTTATCTTTTTTTCGAACTTTTGAAGATTCAAATTTATACAAAAATTCTCAGTATCTCATTCTAACTCTCACTTAATTCGAACATCTAATACTTCAAATTTTTCTTATTTCGAACTTTCGAAGCTTGAATGTTCTTGGAAGATCCAACTTCTTCGAGGTAACACTTTATCAAGATAACTCTTGCTATCTTCGTACATCAAATACTTTCAATGTTTTTTTATTTCGTACTCACGAAGATTCAAATTTCTTCGAAGATTTAATTTCTTCGATGATTCAAATTTCTTAGAAGATTCGCGGTATTTCCTACTTACTCTTACTAGCTTCAAACATTTAAAATTCAAATTTATCTTTATTTCGAACTATCGAAGATTCAAATTTATACAAAAATTCTCAGTATCTCATTCTTACTCTCTTTTACTTCGATAATCTAATACTTCAAATTTTTCTTATTTCGAACTTTCGAAGCTTGAATGTTCTTGGAAGATCCAACTTCTTCGAGATAACACTTTATCAAGTTAACTCTTGCTATCTTCGTACATCAAATACTTTCTATGTTATTTTATTTCGTACTCACGAAGATTCAAATTTCTTCGAAGATTTAATTTCTTCGATGATTCAAATTTCTTAGAAGATTCAAATTTCTTCGAAGATTCGCGGTATTTCCTACTTACTCTTACTAGCTTCAAACATTTAAAATTCAAATTTATCTTTATTTCGAACATTCGAAGCTTCAATGTTTTTGGAAGATCCAACTTCTTCGAGATAACACTTTATCAAGTTAACTCTTGCTATCTTCGTACATCAAATACTTTCTATGTTATTTTATTTCGTACTCACGAAGATTCAAATTTCTTCGAAGATTTAATTTCTTCGATGATTCAAATTTCTTAGAAGATTCAAATTTCTTCGAAGATTCGCGGTATTTCCTACTTACTCTTACTAGCTTCAAACATTTAAAATTCAAATTTATCTTTATTTCGAACATTCGAAGCTTCAATGTTTTTGGAAGATCCAACTTCTTCGAGATAACACTTTATCAAGTTAAACTCTTGCTATCTTCGTACATCAAATACTTTCTATGTTTTTTTATTTCGTACTCACGAAGATTCAAATTTCTTCGAAGATTTAATTTCTTCGATGATTCAAATTTCTTAGAAGATTCAAATTTCTTCGAAGATTCGCGGTATTTCCTACTTACTCTTACTAGCTTCAAACATTTAAAATTCAAATTTATCTTTATTTCGAACATTCGAAGCTTCAATGTTCTTGGAAGAGCCAACTTCTTCGAGATAACACTTTATCAAGTTAACTCTTGCTATCTTCGTACATTAAATACTTTCTATGTTTTTTTATTTCGTACTCACGAAGATTCAAATTTCTTCGAAGATTTAATTTCTTCGATGATTCAAATTTCTTAGAAGATTCAAATTTCTTCGAAGATTCGCGGTATTTCCTACTTACTCTTACTAGCTTCAAACATTTAAAATTCAAATTTATCTTTATTTCGAACTTTCGAAGATTCAAATTTATACAAAAATTCTCAGTATCTCATTCTAACTCTCTTTTACTTCGAACATCTAATACTTCAAATTTTTCTTATTTCGAACTTTCGAAAATTCAATGTTCTTGGAAGATCCAACTTCTTCGAGGTAACACTTTATCAAGTTAACTCTTGCTATCTTCGTACATCAGATACTTTCTATGTTTTTTTATTTCGCACTCACGAAGATTCAAATTTCTTCGAAGATTTAATTTCTTCGATGATTCAAATTTCTTAGAAGATTCAAATTTCTTCGAAGATTCGCGGTATTTCCTAATTACTCTTACTAGCTTCAAACATTTAAAATTCAAATTTATCTTTTTTTCGAACTTTTGAAGATTCAAATTTATACAAAAATTCTCAGTATCTCATTCTAACTCCCTTTTACTTCGAACATCTAATACTTCAAATTTTTCTTATTTCGAACTTTCGAAGCTTCAATGTTCTTGGAAGAGCCAACTTCTTCGAGATAACACTTTATCAAGTTAACTCTTGCTATCTTCGTACATTAAATACTTTCTATGTTTTTTTATTTCGTACTCACGAAGATTCAAATTTCTTCGAAGATTTAATTTCTTCGATGATTCAAATTTCTTAGAAGATTCAAATTTCTTCGAAGATTCGCGGTATTTCCTACTTACTCTTACTAGCTTCAAGTATTTAAAATTCAAATTTATCTTTTTTTCGAACTTTTGAAGATTCAAATTTATACAAAAATTCTCAGTATCTCATTCTAACTCCCTTTTACTTCGAACATCTAATACTTCAAATTTTTCTTATTTCGAACTTTCGAAGCTTCAAATGTTCTTGGAAGATCCAACTTCTTCGAGGTAACACTTTATCAAGTTAACCTCTTGCTATCTCGTACATCAAATACTTTCTATGTTATTTTATTTCGTACTCACGAAGATTCAAATTTCTTCGAAGATTTAATTCCTTCGATGATTCAAATTTCTTAGAAGATTCAAATTTCTTCGAAGATTCGCGGTATTTCCTACTTACTCTTACTAGCTTCAAACATTTAAAATTCAAATTTATCTTTTTTTCGAACTTTTGAAGATTCAAATTTATACAAAAATTCTCAGTATCTCATTCTAACTCTCTTTTACTTCGAACATCTAATACTTCAAATTTTTCTTATTTCGAACTTTCGAAGCTTCAATGTTCTTGGAAGATCCAACTTCTTCAAGGTAACATTTTATCAAGTTAACTCTTGCTATCTTCGTACATCAAATACTTTCTATGTTATTTTATTTCGTACTCACGAAGATTCAAATTTCTTCGAAGATTTAATTCCTTCGATGATTCAAATTTCTTAGAAGATTCAAATTTCTTCGAAGATTCGCGGTATTTCCTACTTACTCTTACTAGCTTCAAACATTTAAAATTCAAATTTATCTTTATTTCGAACATTCGAAGCTTCAATGTTCTTGGAAGAGCCAACTTCTTCGAGATAACACTTTATCAAGTTAACTCTTGCTATCTTCGAACATCAAATGCTTTCAATGTTTTTTTATTTCGCACTCACGAAGATTCAAATTTTTCTTCGAAGATTTAAGTTCTTCGATGAATTCAAATTTCTTAGAAGATTCAAATTCTTCGAAGATTCGCGGTATTTCCTACTTACTCTTACTAGCTTCAAACATTTAAAATTCAAATTTATCTTTATTTCGAACATTCGAAGCTTCAATGTTCTTGGAAGAGCAACTTCTTCGAGATAACACTTTATCAAGTTAACTCTTGCTATCTTCGTACATCAAATACTTTCTATGTTTTTTATTCGTACTCACGAAGATTCAAATTTCTTCGAAGATTTAATTTCTTCGATGATTCAAATTTCTTAGAAGATTCAAATTTCTTCGAAGATTCGCGGTATTTCCTACTTACTCTAACTAGCTTCAAACATTTAAAATTCAAATTTATCTTTATTTCGAACATTCGAAGCTTCAATGTTCTTGGAAGAGCCAACTTCTTCGAGATATCACTTTATCAAGTTAACTCTTGCTATCTTCGTACATCAAATACTTTCTATGGTTTTTATTTCGTACTCACAAAGATTCAAATTTCTTCGAAGATTTAATTTCTTCGATGATTCAAATTTCTTAGAAGATTCAAATTTCTTCGAAGATTCGCGGTATTCCTACTTACTCTTACTAGATTCAAACATTTAAAATTCAAATTTATTTTTTTCCGAACTTTGAAGATTCAAATTTATACAAAATCTCAGTATCTCATTCTAAACTCTCACTTACTTCGAACATCTAATACTTCAAATTTTTTCTTATTTCGAACTTTCGAAGCTGAATGTTCTTGGAAGATCCAACTTCTTCGAGGTAACACTTTATCAAGTTAACTCTTGCTATCTTCGTACATCAAATACTTTCAATGTATTTTATTTCGTACTACGTAGATTCAAATTTCTTCGAAGATTAAATTTCTTCGAAGATTCGAGGTATTTCCTACTTACTTAACTAGCTTCAAACATTTAAAAATTCAAATTTTACTTTATTTCGAACTTTCGAAGATTCAAATTTATACAAAAATTTCAGTATCTCATTTCTAACTCCTTTACTTCGAACATCTAATACTTCAAATTTTTCTTATTTCGAACTTTCGAAAATTCAATGTTCTTGGAAGATCCAACTTCTTCGAGGAACACTTTATCAAGTTTAACTCTTGCTATCTTCGTACATCAAATACTTCTATGTTTTTTTATTTCGAGAACTCACGAAGATTCAAAATTTCTTCGAAGATTTAATTTCTTCGAGAGATTCAAATTTCTTAGAAGATTCAAATTTCCGAAGATTCGCGGTATTTCCTACTTACTCTTACTAGCTTCAAACATTTAAAATTAATTTATCTTTTTTTCGAACTTTGGAAGATTCAAATTTATACAAAAATTCTCAGTATCTCATTCTAACTCTCACTACTTCGAACATCTAATACTTCAAATTTTTTATTTCGAACTTTCGAAGCTGAATGTTCTTGGAAGACCAACTTCTTCGAGGTAACACTTTATCAAGATAACTCTTGCTATGTTCGCTACATCAAATACGTTCAATGTTTTTTTATTTCGTACTCACGAAGATTCAAATTTTCGAAGATTTAATTTCTTCGATGATTCAAATTTCTTAGAAGATTCAAATTTCTTCGAAGATTCGCGGTATTTCCTACTTACTCTAACTAGCTTCAAACATTTAAAATTCAAATTTATCTTTATTTCGAACATTCGAAGCTTCAATGTTCTTGGAAGAGCCAACTTCTTCGAGATATCACTTTCAAGTTAACTCTTGCTATCTTCGTACATCAAATACTTTCTATGTTTTTTTATTTCGTACTCACGAAGATTCAAATTTTTCGAAGATTTAATTTCTTCGATAATTCAAATTTCTTAGAAGATTCAAATTTCTTCGAAGATTCGCGGTAGTTCCTACTTACTCTTACTAGCTTCAAACATTTAAAATTCAAATTTCTTTTTTCGAACTTTTGAAGATTCAAATTTATACAAAAATTCTCAGTATCTCATTCTAACTCTCACTACTTCGAACATCTAATACTTCAAATTTTCTTATTTCGAACTTTCGAAGCTTGAATGTTCTTGGAAGATCCAACTTCTTCGAGGTAACACTTTATCAAGTTAACTCTTGCTATCTTCGTACATCAAATACTTTCAATGTATTTTTATTTCGTACTTACGTAGATTCAAATTTCTTCGAAGATTCAAATTTCTTCGAAGATTCGCGGTATTTCCTACTTACTCTTACTAGCTTCAAACATTTAAAATTCAAATTTATCTTTATTTCGAACTTTCGAAGATTCAAATTTATACAAAAATTCTCAGTATCTCATTCTAACTCTCTTTTACTTCGAACATCTAATGCTTCAAATTTTTCTTATTTCGAACTTTCGAAAATTCAATGTTCTTGGAAGATCCAACTTCTTCGAGGTAATACTTTATCAAGTTAACTCTTGCTATCTTCGTACATCAAATACTTTCTATGTTTTTTTATTCGCACTCACGAAGATTCAAATTTCTTCGAGATTTAATTTCTTCGATGATTCAATTCTTAGAAGATTCAAATTTCTTCGAAGATTCGCGGTATTTCCTACTTACTCTTATAGCTTCAACATTTAAAATTCAAATTTATCTTTATTTCGAACATTCGAAGCTTCAATGTTCTTGGAAGAGCCAACTTCTTCGAGATAACACTTTATCAAGTTAACTCTTGCTACTTCGTACATCAAATACTTTCTATGTTATTTTATTTCGTACTCACGAAGATTCAAATTTCTTCGAAGATTTAGTTTCTTCGATGATTCAATTTCTTGAGATTCAAATTCTTCGAAGATTCGCGGTATTTCCTACTTACTCTTACTAGCTCAAACATTTAAAATCAAATTTATCTTTATTTCGAACATTCGAAGCTTCATGTTCTTGGAAGAGCCAACTTCTTCGAGATAACACTTATCAAGTTAACTCTTGCTATCTTCGTACATCAAATACTTCTATGCTTTTTTTATTTCGTACTCACGAAGATTCAAATTTCTTCGAAGATTTAATTTCTTCGATGATTCAAATTTCTAAGAAGATTCAAATTTCTTCGAAGATTCGCGGTATTTCCTACTAACTCTTACTAGCTTCAAACATTTAAAATCTAATTTATCTTTTTTTCGAACTTTTGAAGATTCAAATTTATACAAAAATTCTCAGTATCTCATTCTAATCTCACTTACTTCGAACATCTATACTTCAAATTTTTCTTATTTCGAACTTTCGAAGCTTGAATGTTCTTGGAAGATCCAACTTCTTCGAGGTAACACTTTATCAAGTTAACTCTTGCTATCTTCGTACATCAAATACTTTCAATGTATTTTTATTTCGTACTTACGTAGATTCAAATTTCTTCGAAGATTCAAATTTCTTCGAAGATTCGAGTATTTCCTACTTACTCTTACTAGCTTCAAACATTTAAAATTCAAATTTATCTTTTTTTCGAACTTTTGAAGATTCAAATTTATACAAAAATTCTCAGTATCTCATTCTAACTCTCACTTACTTCGAACATCTATACTTCAAATTTTTCTTATTTCGAACTTTCGAAGCTTGAATGTTCTTGGAAGATCCAACTTCTTCGAGTAACACTTATCAAGATAACTCTTGCTATCTTCGACATCAAATACTTTCAATGTTTTTTTATTTCGTACTCACGAAGATTCAAATTTTCTTCGAAGATTTAATTTCTTCGATTATTCAAATTTCTTAGAAGATTCAAATTTCTTCGAAGATTCGCGGTATTTCCTACTTACTCGTACTAGCTTCAAACATTTAAAATTCAAATTTATCTTTATTTCGACTTTCGAAGATTCAAATTTATACAAAATTCTCAGTATTCATTCTAACTCTCTTTACTCGACATCTAATACTTCAAATTTTTCTTATTTCGATCTTTCGAAAATTCAATGTTCTTGGAAGATCAACTTCTTCGAGGTAACACTTTATCAAGTTAACTCTTGCTATCTTCGTACATCAAATACTTTCTATGTTTTTTTATT